>OZ057399.1:49754066-50034066 GCA_964056695.1 Melieria picta
CTAAATGGTTTTTTTATAAAAAAATCTTATATTCTGCGTAGAATTTATAAAAAAAACTCTTTTCATTTCAACATCATCAATGTTACCTCTCAGAACAATTCAAAGTGATGTTTGATTTGCACATTAAAAAATTTAAAATATAATAAAAATATTAAAATTTAAATTAATTAAAATTAATTAATAAAAATAACAAATTTCATTTAATATTTTATATATTTATATATTTAATATATTAATACTTAAAATCTTTCTAAAATAATATTTAAAAAAAAATTCCTATAAGGCAATGCATACTGTTCAAAGTTTTTTGGCAACTCTAAAGTTTACACGTTGCTCACACGATGCAAGTAGCACATTATATCTGGGTTGAGAATTTTTGTTGTTGTTGTTGCCTTTGTGTGTTCAATACATTATATACAAACACATCCTTGCTAATGATTCGCTGCAAATGTCATTTGCTGCAAGAACGCAACTCTAAACGACATTTGACATATGTAAGTATGAGACACGTTGATTGTATCAGAATTACACGAGACTTGTTGTAACGTAGCACCACGCAGCAATAACGGGAAATCGACAGTAGTCAGTTCGAAAGTCATGGCTCAGGCAATCGTCGCACAGTGCTTCGACTCCATACAAAATTGGGGCAAAAATAGAAGGGGTACCTAAATTTCGCTGAAAATTTGCATTCTAAGTCATTTTGGGCTGCTGACTTTTAACATTTTGTTTATTTCCAAAAAAAAAATATATATAAAAAATCGAAAATATATAACCGATTATTTTATCATCACTGAGCCCAAACCGTTATAATGATGAAACTTGGTCAAGAGTTGTATTTTAGGAAGTCAACCTTTAAAAAGGAGCGATTTTAAAAACATTGACATTGAAAGGGGGGAAAGGCGGTGGTGAAGCTTATATGGATGGACATTGTTTTTTGGTCGTATTGTTTTAAAATTTTGTATATATACATATACTAAAAAAAACAATAACGAAATACATATTTCAGCGTTTTTATAAAGGCCCTTAAAGGGTGGAAAAAGGGCGGTGATGTTGCTTAAAGAAAACAATTTTTTTCTTTAATATCATTACAGCTTAACATGGAGATGACACAGCCATGAAAATGCAATGCGGCTTAATTTATAACGGCGAGACTGTCATAGAAATTATTCTTCAAAATTAGGCATTCCTCCTTTTTTAGAATATATTAGCATTAAATCACATTTTAGCTAACAAATTCCATAATAATGAAACAAATTGGATAATATGGCTCATAATGGGTTAACTAGGCATGCCAAACCTATTTTTATAAAAAACATTCATAATTCGCGACATTGATTTGGTTACACAATTTGGTCGCAATTTTAACTCAAGCGATTTCTGTAAAAAATTAACATTAGAAGTTCCGAAAAAATTGAATATTTTCCAAAAACGAAAAAAGAATTTTTTTTGCGGATTTAAGAGAGGAAAGTTCATTTAAAAAAAGGCGTAAGCAGGATCTACGCCAGTTCACGCTATTCGATTTTAATTGCCTTTCTAAATGTGGTTATTTTTCATTTTCATTGATAAAAAAAATTCATTTTTGAAAATTCGTAAAAAAAAAAACTATTTTTGCCAAACAAGAAAGACCAATCAGCGATCCCACTCCTATCAATGTAGTTTTAATATTAATAGAAATGAGTAGCCTATCTACAACAATACATTTTCTACAACTTTTTTATACAAGCACCTAAATTTTATTTTTCCCCTTCATAAATTTTTGTTAAAATATATCCGACTTTTTCGGATCCAGCTTAATTAAACAATTACCGTTAAAATGATACTACTTTCGTCAAAATCCGCGATAATTTTGTTCTTATTTTTGTACATTCTCGAAGCACAGTGCGTAGTTTTGAAAATCTACTTAACTAACCTCAAAAAAAACGTGTTTGGCTACTCGCCAGAAAATTTTCAAAGCGTTAAATATAAAATGATGAATGAAAGTAATCTCAGCGCGATCTACGGAATCGGCTCTACCTTTCAGATCAGTGATGACCATTCATAAGACGCTTAACTGGGTCTCGATCATGGCCAAACATAGATTGACGGAGTTTTTGTCTTAGAAGCAAGAAGGCAGCTATTTGTCAGACCTAACCTTACATTACACCATGCGACAGCATTTTTCACACCGGTAAAAATCCATATGTGCGTGAAACTAGAGACCAAACATAGTAATACTGCGTACTCAGTTTTTCATTTCTACATCCTTTGTCCTTTTAAAAGGACTTCAAAATTTTGAAGGGGATAAAAAATAAAAAAAATATAAAAAATACTTAACCTCGTTAGAATATGGCGATATGTATATCAAATGAAAGAGAAAAGGCTCAAAAATTGAAATAAAATTAATTTTTTATCTATTTGTAAAAAAAGGATATGAAAATGGTCCTTTGAAAATTTTAATTCTTTATACCCTTGAAAATTTATATAGCATTTTCTTGAAAAGTAAGTATATTAAAACCCCAAATCTCCCTGATCACGTGTCAATTTCATTACTCTAACTTTATTCACGGCAGCCGCCGTGGCTCAGTTGGTTAGTGCGTTGGACCGCGAGTCGAAGGCAGCAACCTCAGGTTCAAATACTGCCTGTAATAACACCTAAAAAAAAAAATTATGGCAAAACTCGTTTTCTCTTTCGGTGGCTGTCCTCTCAGCTGGAAATGGCAAACCTCTGAGAGTAAAAATTGCTTATGAAAAAGCTCCCAACCTGCCGTTCGGAACCGGCATAAAACTGTAGGTCCCTTCCACCCGCGTACAAATTCACACGCACAACACGGCTGGTTGCGGGAAGCTAGACCTTAGTCTCGCGTAAGCGGGCTGTCGTACCAGTCAATTATTATTAATTAAAAAATTATTAAATTAATTAGTTAAAAACTTTATTAGTTCGAAAGTTATTTAAAAAAAAGGCGGAAGCTGCAATTCTAATGAAGTACAAAAATTATAATTTATGTATTTGAGTATCAGTATTTTAAATAATAAAAAGATACAAAATCAATGAAGCGAGAATAATGAAATTATAGCATAATTTACATATCGCCATTTTCTAACGAGGTTAAGTATTTTTTATATTTTTTATATTTTTTATCCCATTCAAAATTTTGAAGTCCTTTTAAAAGGACAAAGGATGCAGAAATGAAAAACTGAATACGCAGTATTACTATGCTTGGTCTCTAGTTTCACGCCCATATGGATTTTTTCCGGTGTCAACAATTTTTTTAATTTTTGTCGCACGGTGTTATCTGACTTAACATTAACTTACCTAGCCTGCTCTCTGGTAGCGACCTCTTAATAGTATAAAACGCTCACTAAAGATAACAATTGGTGTTTGCGCTCATCCAAATAGTCCTAGATTTCGCTTAAAGCTACGCTAACTACAGTTAAACAATTCTGCCGCCTGATTAGCATTTGACCTAAAGCTTGTTCAGACCGGTTTACATATGTCTTCGCTTCAACAATACGTCTCTGGCAATTGTGGAATAATTTCACCATTACAACGCACCGAAGTGAACCTCAACGAGACGAATGAATGAGCGCGCGTGAAATTCGATGCATCCAATTCTATGCAAGTTTCCATTGTTAACGCAGAGTTAACACGGAATCAGGCTAATAATAAACAAAAATAACAATGCCGCCAAAAACATAATGTCGAAAGAAAAAACCTGAATTTAGAAAGGAATCGGCGAGTGCGGCTGGCGGGCGAAAGGGGCGTTTGGGAATACATGCTGAGGTAGAGCGACGAAAATGTGTAGCGTACTCGAACCCGGGCTGGGCCAAAGCTCGGAGCGCATTTGTCGCCAATGACAGATGTAGCGAGCGGCGGAGGGATGAAGTCGCACGGGCACACGTTACCTGAAAGACTGATGAGGGTTGACTCGTACAACCAGCGTCCCCCGGCTGGTGAGACACAACGCATGAGCTCAAATCGCAGAAGGGGCCGAAAAGGACAACTCATCGTATTCCCTGCTGCATGCGTGTGTAATTTGCAAAAAAAATATATAAAAAAACTACAGCAAGGGGATTTTTTTTTGGTTGGGTTGCTGCCGAGCTAAACAAAAGTTGACATTGTGTCAAATGCGAAAGACGCTCGTCGAGAGTTGAGCGACCGGGCGCTCGTGCGTAATTATTGCGTTTCAATTGTTGCAATTCTGGCAACACCCCGCTGCGTGCAGCGGCACAGCATCGTTGCACGGTGTGGCGGCTAATGATGTTGTTGGGCGACGCGGCGCGGCGGTCACCGGTCACTGGCTGGTTGTGTGTCGGTGCGCTGCGGGCGCCCACGGACACTGCACCGCCGCAGGCTTCAAAGCGATTTCGACTGACGGGGCGAGAAGTGGGCAGTGACTCAGCGCCGCCCCGACAGAGTTTGACACACTGCCTTAAGGATGTGCGCTTGTAATGGTGTCACCGACCGTTATGTGCGGCCGGAAGTCGGTCATTATTTTGATTTGGAACTTTTATGATGTGGTTTTAGCATTTTCGATAATATGTGCTCGTGCGGTGGGGGGTGAGTGTTGCATTGTCCAGACTTTATTATTTTATTTATTAAAACGATATGTTCCGAGAGAAAGTGTGAAAAATGAGGGCTTGTTATCGCCTCTGCATGACGTCAATCATGTTCTGTGCATTCTCTAATGAGTGTCTGAGGATGACATGGCGTTGTGATTCGTACAAAATTAAACTGACATTCTAATTTTCTTAAGTTTTTTTCTCGATAATGCACAGTGATTCGACTCCATACAACTGCGGAACAAAATTAGAAGGAGTGATCTGTTCCGAGGTCTGCTGAATTGAAATCTCCACTTGGTTTTTCTTAAACTTTTGTAGTTTGGCAATGCCTGAGACTTGAATTTGCAATTTTCGTAATTTTTGGTTAGCTATAGCAACAAATGTGTTGGCTAAATGTTTCAGATTTTACATTTAATCGGTAACGTTAACATTCATAATTGCATAGAGTAAAAGAAATTGTATGAGGACCCTTTAGTTTTGCAATAAAAACGATAATAATAGAAGTATGTTTTGCATTTATGCAGTTCTTAAATTGTTCATGCTGATTGCATACTTTTAGGGATGAATAAAATAATAATAAAATAAAATAAGAAAAATAATAAAAGAAATTTTGTCGAAAAATACGTGTTTCAAATTGAATTATTTTCTGAGATTGGAAGATATCAGACGATGCAGTTACTTTCTGCGACAAAGAAAGAATGCTTCTTAAAATAAACAATCCAGGAACATAGTTTCACTTACTTTTTAGATATTTTCCTCTAAGTTTTGCCAATTTTCAGGTTTTTACCTATGAAAAAAAATTTTAAATTAAATGTAAAGTAGAAGCCTCAGCTTTTCAAATTTTGAGAAAATATTAAAAGCGAAAATGCTCAAATCAATTCCTAATCTATATTGAAAGTTTTAGGAACTTCTTGCTAACGTTGGATTTTTACGATTTTTTTACTCATTAGACTAAAAACCAGAAACAATTTTTTTTTGAAAAAGTTCCGACTTTAAGCAGCTTTTGCGAGCACGCTAAATAATTTTTGCACAGATTTTTGGGGGTTTACTTAGTTGGAGTTTTACCTTTCAAACTACATCCAAATCGTTAAATTCTGAGACTATAAAATTTTTGAATTTTGTGTATGAAACGAATCATTAAGAAATGTGTCGAAAAGCAAAAAATATTAAGAATTTTGTATAAATAAAATATTTGATGCACAAAATAATGTAATAGGATATCAAGTTTTGGTCTTTTGTCAACCCACGTTTAGATTGACTCAGAGAATTCCCGCTTTCAACTCAATTTAGAAACGTGTGAAGAGTTGGCACAAATATTAGAATAAAGAATTAGAATAAAGAAAAAATGTGGCGAAAAGCAAAAAAATATTAAGAATTTTGTATAAATAAAATATTTGATGCACAAAATAATGTAATAGGAAATCAAGTTTTGGTCTTTTGTCAGTGCATTTTTAAATTGGGTCAGAGAATTCCCGCTTACAACTCAAATTAGGAACGCAAGAAGAGTTGGCTCAAATATTCTCTAATAAAAGTTTATTGCATTAAAGAAATGTTGTCTTTCGACGCTGTTTGGCCGCCGGCAGGGAAATGGCCAAATAAATATTGATTGCCCACTTTACCTTTTTCGGCATCATTCCACTAGACTCGTGGGAGTTTTGTTGTTGCAAAATATGAATACGCATTATTGCGGCATTGTTGCGCCCCCGCGACCAGGTAATTCAGATACATACAGATGCAGTTATGTAAAATTGCAGAAAATCAAGAAGGCAAATGTCAGCAAGTAGGAAATTGTTTTCTTTTGTAAATACTTTCATTTCATTTTCCATTGAATTGCTTCAAAACTTTGCCAAATTAGGTTTCCCCCCTATAATAATTTGGTTTTTTGTTCGAATGGCAACTTTTGTAAAGTGCCATAATTTGTTGTCGTTAGAAAATTTCCATAGTCGCACAACTTCCAACAAAACAGCCATTACAGCCGAAACAGCCGCTTTATGCAAATTGGCTAACAGGGAAAAAGTTGAATTTCGATTTCGAAAAAACGAGCAAAAAATTAGAACCAAAAAACGAGCTGTGTGTGAGCGTTGGCCGAACGAACCAACAAACGAGCAAAAACACACACACACACACACACACACAAAGAAGCAATACGGCAATCAATGCCACTCCACATCGAGCATTCACCGCAATGGAAAAACTTGCAAAAAATACAAATACAAAAACCAGCAACAATGCCACAACAAATTTAATTAATTGACAACGGATTACAGCGGCGACCAATGGACGCAGCGACGCGACGCGCTTGAGTGACATCAAGTGGCGGCACGATAACCGATAACGTGGCAACGCCCAAACAAATCACCGTGCACCCGTTGGGCGCTGCTAAGCCGAAGCGTCCGCGCGCCTCTCGCCACCGCACCGAAGCCTTTTTTTCCCCCATTAGTTTAGCTCCGTTCAGTGTTGTTCAGCGAAAGCGGAAGCATTGCCGTGCAGAACTCAAAGAAAAACAAAACAAAAAAACGCTACGCGCGGCCAGTGCAACGCTGATGAACTTGTATTGTCCCAATAGACAAAACGCTGCAAAATCAACTACAACAAAAACAATAAACAGTAACTAAGCATATTTCAGTCAACCGTATTCGACTTATTTGGGCGCTGCCAGGCGCCCTTTGAACGTTCGACTGCGATTGATTTTCGCCCAAAGAACCAATCGAGAACGAACTCAATCACAAGTTTTGTGTTTTAGCCGAAAATCTTCAATAATCAAATGTAATTTTTAGCATAAAAAAAAATTCATTATTTTTGCATGAAACTGAAGGCTTCATTAACCCTTTCGACCCCGAATTTTACCATGTGTCTCGATATTACTTTTTGGTATGTAAATCATGAAATAATTGCCTGAGAAGTGTGCACACGGCATTTGAAGTTGCCACGCCTCTTTGCTAGAGTTCTAGCGCTAGTTTACTTTTGAACAATTTTAGCTTAAAACGGGTTAAATAAATTTTGTATCAATATTTTTTAATTACAGAAAAATTATTTGATATTTATGGGAAAATACAAAATTATCACTTTTTGATTTTATTTAACCATTATTAAAGAAACAGGTTTTTAATCAAACGCGCCCAATTCGTAGACTTCAATTACGACACAAACTTTCCCTGATACCGCTGCAAATTATTGGGGATAATTTTAGGGATAACAGTAAAAATTCTGTAATTTTTTTAGAATTCACTTCTAAAAACATGAATTTGTTGGTGCCTACTTAAATTAAACCCATAAATCAATCGCAGCTTTTGCTATAAGATGAGAAATAGGTGAAGTTGCTCTCAGGCAACTTTTGGGTCAGAAGGGTTAAGCAAAGTTTAAACGATACAATTTTGGTCAAATATGTACAGGTTTGTGCAACAACTTGAGGCCATTTTGAAAGTAATTCCATTATGCCCCACTCGCAGAAACTCTCGTCCCTATTGGCCCAAAACTGGGACGTTCGATTTTTACAAACTCCTCTTCAGGCCAATTTTTCGCTAGCCAAATAATTTGTCATAGATAGGAAAAAAATAGTAATCACTTGGTTCAGGTCCAAACTATAAGGTGGATGCATAAGAAAATGCCTCCCGAAACTTCTGGTGAGTGCCTATCGATGTGTGGCCTGGTTTTTTGATGGTGTCCTGACAGAACACAATTCCTTTCCTTAGTATTGGCCAAAGTTGGCCCCATCTGGGCAATTGCTTCCTTCAGACGTTCCCATTGTTGACAGCACAGGTCCAAACTAAGAGTTTCGCCGTAGGGGAGCAGTTCAAAGTAAATTATTCAGTGCCAAACACACAACAAAACCTTCTTGACGTCAATTCTAGCTGGGCCATCGTTTGTGCCGGCTCACCGATATTAGACCACAACCTCTGTCGTTTGACCTTGTCGTAAGTGATCCTGTCACTATCTGCTTCAGAAAGGAGTACATTTTTTCGTGATTAGCAATTCGTAGATGGAAATTCGGTTAATTTGGCAACCATACAACGAGCTTCTTTTTGTATTCAGCCTTATTGAAGTGGTTCACTGTTTTCTGTGCAATGTCTATTTGTTGCTATTCTATTCTATTTTTATTATTTATTATTATTCTATTTTTCAAACAAATCTGAGTTAAGCATTTACAAAGATATCTGAGAAGTTTTTTTAGTACAAGATTTTATATTTCTAATGCCATCTTTGGCCCACGTTCAAACAAAACTGAATAAAGCAATCACAAAACTGTGTGAACAATTTTTTTAGTTCGATATCTTAGCTTTGTAATGTCATCTAACGTGACTCGATCACTACATTTATTTTACTACACGTTACATTATAGACAACAAAAGTATACGACACCATTTCCTAAGCCATTCAAAAACTGCTATTTCGATCCTTGAACTGTCACTTCTAATCTAACACATAGTTTGTACATTTAATGGCTTCATTCGACTTCAACGTTTAACTATTTCTTAAAAAAATTTATTTGAATTAAAGTAAAAAGTCAAATTAAAAATATTTCTAATTTTATTTTCCGTCTTGTTCCTTTACTATGTAAAGAAAAACATTCAGAAAACGTGCATACTGCTCTTCTTTAAACTTTAATATTCAGTTTATTAATTTTGTATTATTCCTAAAACTTCAAAAAACTCCAAGGACCAACAAAAACATTTCTTTTTGAAACCATAGAGGATTCAGACGTCCACGCTGTAGCATGTTGCCATATGGCAACAAAGTAGCGAACAGGTAAAGCGTTCTGAGCGTTTTAAATCTTAAGACAAAAAGGCTATTTTCTCTGTAAAGGAACCAACAATGGGCCGAAATGGTGCCCCAAAGTTTTCAACCTAACAAAAATCGCTAATATGAAACAATTTTACTATAGTCAATTTTACCAACTATAGCCAAATTGTAACGCTATACAAGAATCAATCAATCAATCAATATACCAATATTTGACCGTTCCTGTTTTTGAACGTTGCTTTTTGCGCATTATAAACTCCATTATAAAATTATTACTTAGTTATACGTCAAACAACACAGTGCCGGATATAAAAACCTGTGCAGAAAAACTGCAAATCCTGTTTAATCCTTGCAGCATGCATCCTTCCACGCGTTCATATTTCATACAACACACACGCACTGACAACGTTCGTCATAGATTTTATTTTCAAATGGCACATTCGAGTATGAATGTTTGTGTATGAGTATGTGTGTGTGTGTTTGTTTAAGAAATACTCGTACGACCAAAAAAAAACCTAAATTTAAGTTCAAGTGCCAATATTTCATTCAAGCGCAATTTTTTTATGGGTAACAATAACAACAGAGCCGTTAAAATTTGATTTTTAGAGACATTTGGCTTTATGAAAAACACTCAACAATTTTGGAAGCAATGAAAAGTAATTCGGATTAGAAATTATGCTGGATTTGATGCCTTCATTTAATGTTCTTTGAAGTACGTTTAATATATTCTGTTGTTCATTTTACGGCATTGGAAGAACATTTGTTCATTAAAAAAAAGTCTGATGATAAATTAAGAATATTTGATGTTTCTAGACCACATTTGATTACTTCTGAAGAGTATTTGATGAAATTTGAAGAGCAAATTACTTGTTTCAAATGCATTTAATACATTCTGAAGAACGTTTGATATCTTTTGAAGCTTGTTTGATACCATTTGAAAAGTGTTTGACCAAGTTGGAAAATGTTTGATGTCTTATTAAGTGTTCTCTGAAATACATTTGGTACTTTTCAAACACCATTTTTTTACCCTCTGAAAAACTTGAAATTTTTGAGAAATGCTTTGATGACTTCTGAACTACACTTCGTATCTATTGAAATGAATTTTATTTATTCTGAACTACACTTCGTATCTATTGAAATGAATTTTATTTGGTCTGAATAATCTACTATTAATTTTTTCTATTTGGTTTTTTTTTCTGAAATACATTTAATATCCTTTGATAAACGTTTGACTTTTCTTAAATACTTTTGATTCTGAAAGTATTTGGTATCTTCTCAAGTAAATTTGATGCAATATAAATAATATTTGAATTTGAAGAAACGTATTTGACAGCTTGTTATCCTTTTTACCATACTTGTGTACCTTTGAAAGAAGTTTTGAATTTTCAAATATACTTCTCATGCCTTATTAAGAAAAATTTATGCGCTCTGGAGGTTATTTGATTACTTCTGAAGTTCGTTTGATACTATTTGAAAACATTTTGATTATTCTGAAATATGTTTGATGATATTTTCTGGAAAACCTCCCCCGATGTATTGTTGTATTTGTATTGTATTGTTGTATTTAAGAGGTTTTCTGAACTACACTTCATATCTTTAGGAGCTTTTTTAAATGTTATATGAAGCATATTTGACTTTTCTAAAATTAAGTATCTCATCTTAAATATCTTCAGAGTTGTATTTGTGGTTATTTGAAATATGAATAACCATTTTAAAAAATTATACGATTATTAATTGAGTTATTCAAAGTAACTGGTAGAATTTTCCTAAACAAATTTCATTTTCTTCTGAAGTTCTTTTGTAACCATTCGAACATGTTTGATCATTTTAAAAAATGTGTCTGATGCGTGATGTGATTTGAGTTACATTGAATTTTTCAGTAAAACATTTGATTTTAAATTGATTTTAATTTTAAAAAGTGTCTGATGCGTAATAGACAGTAATACATTTGATGCCTTTTGCAGAACATTAAATATTTTCCGAGCATTTTACTTGCTTTGATGCCTTTTGAAGTACATTTCATGTTTTCAGAAATAAATTTCATGTAATGTTAATCACATTTGACTTTTTCGTATTACATTTAATATGTTCTGAAGTGTATTTGATGTGATCCGAAGAATATTTGACTTTTCTGAAACGCATTTGACGCATTTGACTTTTCGAATTCTATTTGACGAATTTTTAATAACATTTGTCCTTCCTGAAGAAAATGTATTCCTTTGGAAGTGCATTTAATATCTTCCGAACTTTATTTTATTGCTTTTGAAAAATGCTTAAACATGTTTCCTACATTTTGAAGTGTGAACTATATTTGATGCCTTTTGAATAACATTTGACTTTTCTGAAATACATTTGACGCTTTTTTAAGTACATTTCATCTTCTGAAAATCATTCATGTCCTCTGTAGAAAATTCTGACTCATCTGAAACATGTTTGATACCTTTTGAAGTGCATTTGATATCTTCTGAACTATATTTGATGCCATTGAATAACATTTGACGCTTTTGGAATAAAGTTAATGCTTTCTGAAGTTTATTTCATTTATTAGAAATTTAATTTGACATCGTTTCAATAGCGCTTGACCGTTCTGAAATATGTGTGATACCTTCTGAAGTGCACCTTAAATCTGTCGAACTCTATTGGATGCCTTTTGAATAAAATTTGACTTTTCTGAAATACATTTGACGCTTTTTTAAGTACATTTCATCTTCTGAAAATCATTCGATGTCTTTTGTAGTAAATTCTGACTCATCTGAAACATGTTTGATACCTTTTGAAGTACATTTGATATCTTCTGAACTCTATTTGATGCCATGGAATAATATTTGACTTTTTCTTTTGTAGAAAATTCTGACTCATCTGAAACATGTTTGATACCTTTTGAAGTGCATTTGATATCTTCTGAACTCTATTCGATGCCATTGAGTAACATTTGACGTTTTTGAAATAAAGTTGATGCTTTCTGAAGTATATCTCATATATTCGAAACTTAATTTGACATCGTTTGAATTGCACTTGACCGTTCTGAAATATGTGTAAAACCTTCTGAAGTGTACCTAAGATCTGTCGAACTCTATTTGATGCCTTTTGAATAACATTTGACTTTTCTGAAATACATTTGATGCTTTTTGAAGTACATTTCATCTTCTGAAAATCATTCTATGTCTTATGCAGAAAATTCTGTGTCATCTGATATATGTTTGATACGTTTTGAACTGCATTTGATATCTTCTGAACTCTATTGGATGCCTTTTGAATAAAATTTGACTTTTCTGAAATACATTTGACGCTTTTTTAAGTACATTTCATCTTCTGAAAATCATTCGATGTCTTTTGTAGAAAATTCTGACTCATCTGAAACATGTTTGATGCCTTTTGAAGTACATTTGATATCTTCTGAACTCTATTTGATGCCATTGAATAATATTTGACTTTTCTGAAATACATTTGACGCTTTTTGAAGTACATTTCATCTTCATTGGATGTCTTTTGAAGAAAATTCAAAAAAACCCATCTGAAACATGTTTGATGCCTTTTGAAGTGCATTTAATATTTATCTTCTGCACAATTCTAAAACACTTTGATATCTTCTGAAATAAGTCTATGCGACTGTTTGAAAACACTTTTGAAGCCTTATAAAGTAGATTTGAAATCTTATGCAGTATGTTTGATGCCTGATAAATCACATTTAACTATTCTGAAATACATAAAATGCTTTCTAAAGTGAATTTCACTGTCCTTCGCTATCTTCGCTTTTTGAAGGAACTGAGATAAGTACATCAAAATGAAAGTTGGCATCGATTTTATGGTTACAGCTACTAAGAACTGATTAGAATATGAAAATGATCGATGTAATTTGAAACAGAGTTGTTTTTTAAACATTACTTTATAAAGAGTTCATCAATTCACATAACCAGACAGGATGTGGATTTCTTTGGCCTTTACTTCTTTACATGAAAATAACATTAGAAAAAAAAACAAGTTTTATTTTATTGTGTTTTCGTAAGAAATTGTAAATGTTACTGGTTATGTAGATATTCATTTTCGATTTCACATATGTCGAATGTTAGAAACCTAAAATTAGAAAACTCTATAATCTACAAAAAAGGCTTACTGATAGATTAAAAAAAATCCTTTAGCGGCATCTATGTTCAGCCATTAATGGGTGAAAGGATTAACAAGTGTCGCATGAGTACTGTGAAAAGCATTATTAACACTTCAGTTCGAACAACAACAACACTCGCTTGGTATTAAATCAACACTTTGTTGCCGATTAACTGGTTCAATGCCCAGACACAGGACTGCACTGCACTGTACGGCACAGTGAAACGAAATTAAAATCAATGCCAACATTTGGTGTTATTTAAAGCGATTCGACGGCGACAGCCGGCCAAGGTGCTTCAGCGTATTGCGTCGGACCAATCAAATAGAAGACACACGCACAGCGCCCGCACCAAACGCTGCAACGCAACCGAAAGGACGAACGAACGAGCGAAGAGGGCGACGTAATTGCGCATTAGCATGATAGTTGAATAGATGTCCTTGCATTTGAAATTCACAAAACTAAAAGCACTCGCCGTGACTCGAGCGCGGCGCCTCGGCAGTCACCGGCAAGCCAGCAGAACAGCTCGAGATTGCTGGCTGTGTGAATTGAATGGCAGTGGAGCGAGCATGCGAAGGGAAGTGAAGTGCAAAGAAGGCCAAGCATGGCAGCGCAGTGGCGGTGGGCAAGTGACACTTAAAAAGGGCACACAAAAGGGTGCCGTGCGCTGAGAACGATGGAAGGAGCGACGGCTGAATGTACAATGGCAGTGGCCGTGTGACAATGACAGTTGTCACCCTCAGCTGGCATGTCAGCGCAGTGGCAGCAGGACAGCGCGACAGCAGCACAAGTGGCATTAGAAGAAACCTGCATAAACCGAGTGCGTGCGCAGCGCTCGCAGCGTAAGCGGATTTGGCTTGGAATGCGGATTTGCCGGTACCACTCAACAGCAATCTTCAGTTGTCGAGCCAGCTGGCGAAAGTTTTGACTTTGGCGCGTTGCGCATTGCCGCCGATCGGCGTCATTTGAATTTCAATATATTTTCTGCTGCTGGCGACATTATTGTCGATCTCGCGATTCACGTTGTTTGATGCGAAGCTAATGTCGAGAATATCAAAAATGCGCTAAGTGAATGAATAAATAGATATAGTAACATATATATGGCGAGTCCTAATAAAACTACACGTTTTACCGAATTAAAAAAAAAATCGCATTTATTAGGCGAGTTGCTATATTTTTTTATTAAGAGGTCATTCTCATGCGCGGACAGGAAAAATGGACATTCTTCAGAGATTATTTCCTTTGTGAATACGAGGAATTATCAAAAAAAGATATGCCACTTTAATTTATTCATTGTTATGGTACAAAAATAAAAAAAATAAAAAAAAAGTTTTAATTTTTTCGAACACTTTTTTTCGATTAAAGACACGGCTTCTGCCGCGTCATGGTCAGCTGGTGGGAATGATTTTGAGTCACAGGATTATCTGAAACATAAATTTCAAAGAAATTCTTAATCAGTATGAACGTACCTCTCGTCCGTAGCAAATTTAAATTTTTTCATAAGAATCTCACAAAATGGCAGGCATTGGAAGTCAGAGCAGTAAAAAATTGTTGTTTTTGAAGATTTTATCAATGAAAAAAAATATGAAATTTTTAACATATCAGAGTGAATTTGCTAGGGACGATAGCTAACAGTATGTAGAATTACGTGACAAAATCGCAGAGAGATCGGATGAATGGTTTTTTTTAAATCATCCCCCCCATTTCAAAAAAAAGCGTTCCGAGAAAAACACGTTTAAAGTTTTGACTAACCGCTAGAATCCTTGACCGCTCGTTATATAAATGTCTGTAGAAGCCGAAATACTTGAAATTTTCCAATAAAATTTTGACAGCACCTTCTTCAAGGATGATACATTCCAAATATGTTTAAAAAAAAAAATTGATTTTTACAAAATTTCACATGAGAATGACCCCTTAAGTAGACACGTTTCGATTTATTATGCAATGAAATATCCAACAAATGGCTTCGTGGTTCTAATAACAGGCTTTCGTTCTTTTTCTATTTTCGGTGATATTTTGACAATGACCCATTGGATCATAAATCTGAAACGGTTCAAGTCTAATACGTCCTGAGTCAGGGGCGTAGCCAGAACTTGGGCATGGGGGGGGTTTTAAAAAAAAATTGTTTGCCAGTTTAGTATTACATGTTTTTTAAAGTAAAGTGCACTTTCCAAATAGGGCATTTTGTTGTGGCTTATGTGACTTAATGCATTAAAAATTAAAATTTTTCCCTGATTTTTAGTAAAAATTTCATGAAATTTGGTGGACTGAAAGCGAAGTTATTGCATCTGAAGTGGAAGTATGTTTGTGTCATCGTACAAAAATGTGCATCGAACAAAGATCCAATATTAACTATTGTTTTAAAAATGTTTAAACTTTAACCGAAGCATTTAAATTGATGGACCAAGTTTATGGTGATTTTTGTTTAATCCGTGGTGGAGTTCATAAGTGGTAAAAGCGATTTAAAAACGATTGTCAGAACATAAATGATGACCAAAGTGTTAGCCAACTGAATCCACGATCACCGTAGATCAACACTGGGCGGTAATTCATAAAAGATAAGCCAAAATCTTCATTGAAATTATTGAAATTGGATTTAACCATCGCTTTACTTATACCACCCGGGTGATCTTTTTAATATTCATGTTTAATATCTGCACAAATTTGAAGGTAATTTTCAATAACATGAAAAAATATTTTTTTTTAATTTTGTTCATGTTTAAACTTGAATTTTGTCATTTTTTATACAAATGTACCTGGGTGATCCCAGGCGCTTTCGCTACCATTTTGATTAAAACTCACGATAAATTTTTCACATGATGTGGCACCGTGCGAATTTCACCTTTTCAAAGAATGCATTTGCCGATGAAAAAAGCGTTTTGAGAACGTAGAAACCATCCAAAAGGCTTGTACCGACATCCTGAAGGATATTCCGGTCGACGAACTAAACTACTCTTTAGACATGTTTTTAGAACATGCAAATCGCTGCATTAAGCCTAAACGTGACTATTAAAAAAACAAATTAGTTTCGGTAAAAAAGGGTTTTGTTAATTTCTTTTAAATATTTAAAGATGAAAAGACCTTTTTGCTAATGTGGGAACGTACATACGATGCATAGTGATTGAAAATGTTGACAAATTATAGGCTATGGGGGGGTTCTGACACCCTAAACCCCTCCCTTGGCTACGCCCCTGTCCTGAGTAAACTACTAAACTTTCTCTGGGTTTTAAAAACAATTATTTAAGTTCTAACCAATGTTATTATTATTTTTTATTATTACTTTAAACCAGTGATGCCAACAAATTTTTGCTGTCGTTAAATTTTTGCTTCCGATACTTAACTTTTGCTCGCTTCGTAGAACCCGTTTCAAAAAAAAAAATGAATTGGAGGAATTGCTCATTGTTCTATTAACAATTTTAAGTATTGAAAATTAAAAAAAAAAGCATAACATTTGAAGAAACTTGCGATTGTCTAATGTCGTAATTCAGAATCTGGTTAGTAAAAAAAAGAAATTAAAAAATTTAAGTACTCGAAAACGCTCAAGCACACACAAAATACATGAAAATCCTTGCTCGCCAGTGGGTGTTTCCAAGGATATATAAAGATTTTACTTGCCAAGATTGCCACATTGAAAAAATTTCAACGCATTAATCATAAAAATAAATTATATGCGAACAGAAAGATAGAATTTTTTTAATATAGAGACAATTTTCAGATTTTTTAAATTCCCTACATTTAAGTAAATATTCAAAATCTGTCCGTTTTTCCCTACATCGCAAATTTAAGGCTGAATTTCCCTACATGTAGCCTCTTTTCCCTACGGTTGGCATCACTGCTTTAAACATATTTACTTCATTCAAGTGTTTTTCAACACTTGTATTTATTTCCCGTCAAAACTCTTACCTCTCTCTGTCTATTCTAAGACGATCCTTTTCTGTCTAAACAGGGTGATCTCAGTTTGTTAGGAAATTTCTGAAAGCATCACTTTTGATGACCTAGTCGCCTCTACGTTGTCCACAACTCTTCGACAACAACAGCCTTTAGTCAGTGTTGCGAGATCAAAAGATTTCCTCCTCGATTTTCTAGATTCTTGGGCTTTTAGGAGAATTTTTAGGAGGAAGAATTGTTTGGAAGAAATTTTATGAGATTTTGATGGTGATACATCTGAAATCATTGTTTAATTTAATTTAATTAAATTTTATGCTTCAAAATGTATAACTTTTGCAATGAATGAAGGAAGCTTACAAAAGCGAATTTCATACCGATCTAATTTTTTATATGTTTTATTTGTGTTAAGGGGGTGTTCCCGGGTAGAAGTTTGAAAAAATCGATTTTTTTTTGGCATTTTATTGTACCTTATACTATATACTATCACCCCCCCAAAGTCGTTTTTCAATCCGCAAACTCAGTACCCACTTTTTTGCATGTTAATTGAAGTAATCTCAGCTCGCCGAAAACTGGCTGTCGAAACTTTAAACGCGTTTTTCTCGAAACCACATGTTTTGTACTGGCCGATAACTTTTCTCAGCAACTATGAGAGGTATCGACTTGAAATTTTGGGAAAATGTTCTAGATAGGTTTCATTGGATGCTAAACCAAAGTTTTCATCAAAAAATTATTGTTAAATATAAGCACTCACATTCAAGCACTCTAAAGGTAAAAAAGGTGGCAAAACTGGACAATTTTTTTTCATATGGCCGCCATTTTGTTTCTAATCAACATTTTGACTAAAACTGTGGTTTAGCATCCGCGGAATTTATTGCAGATTAATAATTGCATACCCATTTCTGTTTCAGATTACTGGTTCCCGAAATTTCTTATCGGCCAGCAGTGAAAATCAGCGTGACAAGGTCACATTGACCACTGAAAATTTGTACTTAGAAAATAAAATTTTTGACACAAATATGAGTTTCTGTTCTCCAAATAATAAGGAACAACAAGCAAAAAACCAGAATATTGCATGTTGCCTTGTAGCTCCAAAATAATTTTTTGAAAAACAGCCTAAAATCGGCATTCTAGACGGGAACACTCCCTTAAGTTGTTGCTAAGCTGAAGCTAAATGAATATATAAATATATTTTTATATTTTTATGTGAAGTAATTCCTTAGTTAATAATGACAATAATTAAAAAAAATTTTAAGAAATGTTTGTTAATTTTTGGGAAGAAAATTTAAGTTTTATTTTAAGGTTTAGGAGAAAGTCATTTTAGGTATCTGGTAACACTGCCTTTAGTGATGAAGCTAACAGATATGGGATAGCACTGGGTGCTCGTCTGAAACCTCGACAGAAAATCTGTAACCATATTTAAAGATTAAAAAGAGAGAGAGGATTACGGCAACAATGTCTTCGAGTCGTTGATCTCTTTTCCGCAATAAACTCGTAGTCGTTTACAGATAACAAAAGCTGCGGTCGTTTACAGCTAACATAAACTTCGGCGAAAAGACTTGAATGATAATCGTTATGTATTTAGGTACCTCTGTATGTTAGCTATGAAAGTAAACTTGAACTGATTTTCAAAAGAGTTTTTGTATTTAAACAAACAGTTCTATAGATCTGCTAACTAACACTCACTTGTATAGATTTTGTAAATCCTTTACGAAATCTAAAGCTTATGAAATAAAATCTTAATTGTTTTAAAAATATATATTAATTGAAATTAAGAAGATTAGTCTAAATGTCAATTTAATACAGTTTTTTATTCTTGTTTAGAAGTTGAGAAAACCAACTGAGATTTTGTCAAGTCTGACAGTGTCCCCATGATGGAAAAGAAAAGACCTAATTGGATCTATAAGTGCGTAGGATGAACAAATCGAATTGATGTAGTTCCCAATAGAGAGCATTGATATCTTCATAATATGAAGATATATTATAAGATCCAAAAGTAAAGTCAGTAAAGTAAAGAACCACTAATGTTATCATAAACAAAAGAGAGACAGAATATTTCGTCCCTCTTCCAAAAACTTAGGGTTCATGCAAGAACAATGCATACTATTGGATTGGAAACTTTAAAGAAATACAAACCAAACCTGCAGCAGAGAGTTCTCCATATTGGCGCGTCTTTGGTTTCTGTTCCAAATCGATTCCTGCACAAAATTGCCGCTCGCTTTGAGAAGCATTTGGAACCATTTATTTATATGTGGTTGTATAAAATACTTTTACGAACTTTTTAATTAGTTCAGAAATGAAATGCGACCCAAACAGCATTCTGGGACTATACACAAAGTATTGGAAACAATTATTTCTGATCTTCGAAACGCGCCAAGCGCTTAGTGGCTTGCGAGCGTTTGTTCAGGCTAGATCAAGTTTTTAGTGGAACAATATCGATTGACTCGGTGCAAGCTTTAATGTAACGAACGATAAAACAGCGCTACGCCAGTAAATTTTCTGTTTTTTGTGTACGGAGAAAATCGGGTACAGAGACAAGTTTTTAAGGACGAAAGCATGTCGCAAACTACAGTTTTTACGTGAGGGGAGCCGATGCTAGAAATTGAAAATTGTGTCACGATTATGCAGCTACATCACCTCCATGGTGACTGACTAATTCACACAAAACGGCATCTCGACCTTTTCGGTGATTAGGCAACCTCCTTAGAGTCCCGACTTGGCCTCAACAGAAAGTTAAATACGTAGTAAAAATACGTAAGTTAAATACGTAAAATCATCAATAGAATCGTCTTTGCGGTGTTGGACTTTTCAAGTCAACTTCACTGACCAGTAACACAGTGCGACAAAAATTAACAAAATTTTTCACACCGGAAAAAATCTATGTGGGCGTGAAACTAGAGACCAAACATAGTAATACTGCGTACATAGTTTTTTATTTCTACATCCTTTGTCCTTTTAAAAGGACTTTAAAATTTTGAAGGAGATAAAAATAAAAAAAAATTTTAAAAATACTTAATACCTCTTACTTAGTGAAAGAGGAAAGGGTCAAGAATTTAAATAAAATTGATTTTTTAACTATCTGGAAAAAAAGGCCATGAAAAAGGTCCTTTTAAAATTTTAATCCTTTATATGCTTGACAATTTATATCGAATTTTCTTAAAAAGTAAGTATGTTAAAGCCCGAAACCTCCTTGATCACGTGTAAAAATTTCATTATTTTGGCTTCATTGATTTTGTATCTAATTATTATTTAAAATTCTGATACTCAAATAAATTGGAATTTTTGTACTTCATTAGAATTGCAGCTTCCGTCTTTTTTTTAATAACTTTCGAACCAATAAAGTTAGAGTAATAAAATTTGGACACGTGATCAAGGAAATTTTGGGTTTTAACATAGTTACTTTTCAAGAAAATTCTATATAAATTTTCAAGGATATAAAGGATTAAAATTTTCATAGTACCTTTTTCATATCCTTTTTTTTTTAAATGGATAAATAAAATCAATTTTATTTAGATTTTTGAGCCTTTCCTCTTTTATTTGATATACATATCGTAATATTTTAACCAGGTTAAGTTTTTTTTATATATTTTTTCATTTTTTATCAATTTCAAAATTTTGAAGTAATTTTAAAAGTATAAAGGATGTAGAAATGAAAAACTGAGTACGCAGTATTACTATATTTGGTCTCTAGTTTCACGCACCCATGGATTTGTCCCGGTGTGAAAAATGCTGTGGCACGGTGTAATCATTACTTAATTTTTTTACTACCCACAGATAATTTTAAAGTTACCTAATTGGTCAAATAGTTATACAAAATAAAAAGTGTCCGTACTATAAATATAGTGCTCAGACAGAATGGGGGTTAACAGCCCCCAAATGGTGACAAGGCGTTGAATAAAGAAGAAACCAATGGTTCTAACATTAAAGAAAGATGAGTTTTGTGCACCGTAAGTTGACACTGTCTAACTTGGACTGTGCATAGTAAACATGGACGAAATTACGAGAGTAAATTTTAAGATCATAGGCGCAAAGAGAAACTTGAAGCAACAGCTGCCAATATCGGTAACAAACGGACGGACGGAGTGGTCGTTCTTTAAATCTTTTTTATACCTTTAGTGCTCGACTAGAACTGGAATATTAATGTTTATTCATCAATAGCAGCTGTTCAATTTTCCTGATCACTGTTTCTGATTACACAAACCTACTCGCTGGGCGTCAGAAGCTGATACGTGGTTCAAGCACACATTCGAACGGGTGCCTGAAACTGCTTCGCGAACGTCGACGATATCGATTACAAAGGCGATCACCCTTTGCGGTTTTCAGCTTTTCTACAAAAGCAGCAACAAACTGGGGTTGCAAGTGTCACACTACCGAATGCTGAAAATGCGGCAGTGGCAATGAGCAAAAAACCATTGTGTTAAAAATTGAAATGAAAATGAATGAAATTTGTCATCAGCTTAAGGCTGCGCGCCACTTCACATAACCAGCCAGACAATAACAACAACAACAACAACAACACACTGAGCTGCACATTGTTGTCAAACATGTCAACCGATTGCAAATATTTGGCCGTATTAAATCAACACAATTGCTGTGCATCTGTGTGTGCGCGCGTGTGTGTGTATTTCTTTAGCAAGGACCTCCCCTCGTTGTCGTTTTGCTTTTCAATGCACTCATTCATTGGTGTGGATTTTCGCGGTTTTTCAGCACATGTAGCGGCCGCAAATTAAGTCAGGTTGAAAGATAAAATATTTGTACTACTTTGCCGCTTGTTTGTTATAAATAAAAACAAAAAAAATTCAATCAAAATATGTAAGAGGGGATTGTGGGAAAATTAAATGCAAGGCTTGCGCCTGTCCATTTTTCTGGACAGAGCAACGTATGCAACGCCTAGAACACGTTTGTGTGTGTGTGTGTGACTTGCCATTACTAACGACCGCTGTGGTATAAAATTAAAGTCCTGTCCTTCTGCGCCTGCACATATGCTACTAATTGCTACCAAAACCGGCTAAGCATAGGACAGCTGTCGCTTGGTACATGAAGGAGGTGGCAAGGAGAAGTATTTCACACTTAATGTGGCTGCTTGACTTTGGTTAGAAGTACAACGAAAACCCAAAGACTTTGCCCTGTCGAGGCATACTGCGTCAACGAGCTAATTCAGCATTACTCGCTTCTTCATGGCATTCGGATGGCGTCTCCGATTACAGAGAAGTGTACAGTTTAAGGATTGATTTTTTTTGATTTTTTTTTATTTAATTTAATTTTTTTTATTTAATTTTATTTAATTTTTTTATTTGATTTGATTTGATTTGATTTGATTTGATTTGATTTGATTTGATTTGATTTGATTTGATTTGATTTGATTTGATTTGATTTGATTTGATTTTATTTTATTTTATTTTATTTCATTTTATTTTATTTTATTTTATTTTATTTTATTTTATTTTATTTATTTCATTTATTTAATTTATTTTATTTTATGTTATTTTATTTTATTTTATTTTATTTTATTTTATTTTATTTTATTTTATTTATAATATTTTTATTTTGCGCCCAAACTCTTTCTTATGATTAGTTTGCCTATTTTAGTTTGAAAAAATTCCCATTTTAGATACAAGTATCTAATGTCTTTATAGTTTTTTCTGTCTATCGATGGGAATTTTAACAAATGTTTTCACAAATTACCCATCAATATTTTTAATTCATGTCATCAATTAAATTTTTGAATGTATTCAAAATTTTTTTGGTTCTTAATTGTCAAATGAATAATGGGTGTCATTGAAGCGTAAGTAATTAAATTTCCTTAATTCTCATTTGAATTGCGTGCCGCAAGTATGTAAAATGTAAGTAATTCTCACCAAAACACAATTTCTACATGCACATTGTTTTAATGAACGTTTTAGGTGTTGTTTAGCCACACCACAAGTCTATTATTTTCTAGCAAAGTTCATAATTCATTGTCTGAGAAAACAAATGTCGTATGTCTTACCAGGCTCAATGGAACATACGACATTCGTTTTCTGAGTTTGAAGTTCTGAAGTTTTTCATATCATAAAACGACAGCCAGATTGCGTAGAATGAAGGGAAACTGTTGTTCAAAATGTAAATTGTTTCACAAATGAAGATTTTTGAGTGATTCAGCTGCAATTTTGATTTCATTGAAATAAAAGTGAAAGGCATTGCGTCAGGTAGACTTGATAAATTTAATTTATTTAAATTTAAATTTGAATTGGTAAATTTAGTTGTAACTAATGTCTAACCGAAGGTGGATTTTTGGTCGAAGTCGAAGCAGAATATTCGGCAAAACTAAAATATTTGGGCGAAGGTTGAAGCCAAATACTTATACAAATTTTTTTAAGGAAAAAATCTGATTACATTTTGCCGTTCTCTCTTTATCAATTTCTTTGTTCCACATATAAATATATATATTATTGAAAAAACAGTCTTAGGGTTCAGTTTCAACATATCAATTGACATACATAAATAGCTGATTAGTAGTGTCCGACCGAAACCACTTTTTTGGGACGAAACCGAAACCGAATATTTGGTTTTTTTTTAATATTCGGCCGAAACCGAAACTTTCTAGTTGAAATAAAAATCACCATATCAAGCACTTTTTTCAACAAACGAATTTTACATTAAGTAAATAAAGAACAAACAAACAAACATAGCATAAATAAATACATACTTATTAAAAAAAACAATTTATTAATTTTTTAAAAAAGTAAACATGAAAAAATCACCCTTTCGTACCTTACTCGCTAATATTCAAAATTAAATAATTTAATATTATATGCTAAAAAAAAAAGTTTATTTACATTGGTGGCATCTAAATTATTCCTCCTTTCACTTTATATCTGCTACACAATAAAATTAAAAAAAATATTCTAGAAAGTTTCGGTTTCGGCTATTCGGCCATTTTTTGGCCGAAACTGAAACCGAAACCGAAACCACTTATTTGGGCCGAAACCGAATATTCGGTCGGACACTACTGATTAGAGATTTTTTTAAAATTAATCTCAATCTTGATGTCCGAAATATCGATAAAACCCAATATTTGATGAAATACTTTGAAACAGAGCAAATTGACTTAGATTACAGGGCGAAAACCTTCGGCTAAAGTATTTGGCTATTTTGGCCGAAGCCGAAGATTTAAAATTGGCCGAATACCGAAGCCGAATATTTGGTCGGGCACTAGTTTTCACTAGAGTCCGAACGATTAATCGGCTTGGGCTTCGGTTTCGGCCACATTCGGCCAATAATCGGCATGCGCCAAAGTACAGGCCGAAGCCGAAGACAAAGATTTTTTGAATACATATCGTTCGATAGCAATTTTTTTGTTGGACCATAAGATATTTTTAGTTTGTATTTATATATATATTGTAATGAGCACTAGGATGGATTTAAGTCCTTTTGATATAAACAACTGTGTAAACTTTTAAGACAAACTTTATTTGCGTGTTCTAACAATGGCGTCACAAGTAAAAGTAAGGTAAAACGTAAAGGTAAAGGATCAGCATGAACTTAGCTGCAAGCCCGAGTTGCCACACTGCTTGACAAGCCCAACCACAACAGGGTTGCATTCACCATGGCACCACCTCCACCAATACACTACAACTCGGCCTAACCTGACATTCAATCGACCTCGATTGCTTTTACAATGAATCTTCTTCTAGCTTATCATCTAAAAATTCATAATCTGTACATTCATCACTTAAATTATCACCATCTGTGTTGCCTTCTGAGTCCGTTTCAACTGGCCTACCTCGAGGTTCCAACCATTTCTTCATTCTAGACGAATCAATTACATTGTCATATGGCATCTGAGTAACCTGACAATTTTCAACATCCGTAACAACATAACGATCATGACCTAATTGCTTACGAACTACATAAGGGCCTCTATACTTCTGAATTAGCTTCTTATTCTTCCCTACCGTAGTGTCTACATTTTTAACCACAACTAAATCTCCTGGTTCAAATTGTTTCGCTGGCCTATGGCTCCTCTCGTAATATTTCTGATTGTACAACTGAGACTTCTGTATTGCAAGCTCTGCCTGCTCCCTTATTTCGGACAAATTAACTTCTTCTCTTGAATATACATCATGCAAATACTCCGTCAATTCATCAACTACTTTGCCGCGCTGCTCAACGCCAAAAAGCAGCTTACTAGGGGTCGTCTTTGTGGCACAGTGTACAGTATTATTCATTGCAAACTCGACATCCGTCAGTTTCTGTTTCCAATCTACATGGTTTATAGGGTCAGTCGTTTTGGCCAATATTGCTTTCAACACCCGATTCACCCTCTCAACCTGACCATTCGACTGTGGCGAAGCTACCGCATTCAAAACATGTACAATGTTATTGTTCCCGCAAAAATCCCTAAACTCCGATGACGTAAAAGCCGTGCCCCGATCATCTATGATTCTTCTGGGACGACTGTATTCAACAAAATATCTCTTCAACGCACAAATCGATTCTTTCGCACTACTATTCGTAGCATACATTTTGACAAATTTTGTGAAAGCATCAATCACCACAAACACATGTTTATGCTTTGAGTTCACACTCTCCAATGGCCCGAAATGGTCAATGTGCACTGTATCGAACGGTTCTGGCTTCTTTGGAATACTATATATATTACGCTCATTGCTTCTAGGCGACGTCGAATAATAAATGCACTTCAAACAATTTCTGATGAACACATTCAGCTTTTCGCGCATACGGGGAAACCAATAATGCTTCCGAATCTGATTTGCACATTTCTCAATACCCAAATGACCATATTTCTCATGTATCAATCGCATAATGTTCTCTTCCATCTCACCCGGCACATACAACTGTCGATTCTGACCACTGACACGAAAGACTAACCCATTCTCCAACTCATATCCTGGCACTTCCCCTTGCTCCAATTCTTCTCGCAGTTTATGAATCACAGGATCACGCGTCTGTATAATCTGAATGTTCAAATCAACCTCATTCTCCTCAATACTACACACAGCTGACAACCGGCTCAATGCATCAACATGCTGCATCTGTTCACCCTTTCGGTGTCGAACTGAAAAATCAAACCCGGCGAGACCCAATGTCCATCTGGCAATTCTTGGATTAATTGTTTTCTTCTCCAATGTCAAGACCAAAGAGTTGCAATCAGTCACAACTACAAACGGAATTCCATCCAACATAGTCCGGAATCTTTCCAATGCATTCACAATTGCCAATGTTTCCAACTCAAAGCTATGATAACGCGACTCCGGATCCGTCGTTGTTTTCGAATAAAATGCCACTGGGTGAAACCTGCCGTCATCTTGCTTCTGTAACAGTATAGCACCATACCCTCGCGAACTTGCATCCGTATGCAACTCTGTCTCCCGCCCTGAATCAAAGACACACAGTACAGGGGGCTCAGTCAATTTAGATTTCAAGGTCTCAAACGCATTCCTACACTCTTCTGTCCATTCAAACTTTACACCTTTTCGCGTCAAATAACTCAATGGGCGCGCAATCTGAGAAAAATTATACACAAATCGTCTAAAATATGAAAAAAGACCCACCGCCCTCTGCACCTCCTTTATGTTGGTAGGTACTGCGTAATTCTTTATCGCTACCAAATGATCTTCATTCGGACGAATCCCCCGTTCACTCACACAGTAGCCTAAATACTTCAATTCTCTATATGCAAATTTGCACTTCTTCAGATTCAAGCACAATCCAGCCCCTGACAATAATTTCAAAACTTCTGCCAAAACCACATAATGTTCCTCAATAGTCTTCGTGGCAATGTTAATATCATCTAAATACACCACAATCCTCTTCGCATCAATCAACGGCCGCAACACTAAATTAATAAACCGCTGGAACACCGGTGGAGCATTAGTCAAACCAAACGGCATAAACCGATACTCATACTGTCCCATCGGAGTCACAAACGCAGTTATCGGTATCGATTCCTCATGCATTGGCACCTGGTGAAACCCATTCCTCAAGTCCAACGTACTGAAGAAACTCTTCCCACCCAAATATTCAATACAATCCTCAACTAACGGCAACGGATAATGATCTCTGACAGTCAACTTATTCAACGCCCGATAGTCAACACACATTCTCAATTCACCGTTCTTCTTCCGCACTAACACAATCGGAGACGCGTATGGAGACGCACTTGGCTGAATAATGCCCTGAGCCAACAAATCATCAATTGTCTTCTGTACTTCTGTCTTTTCCCTATATGACAACCGGCGCGGACCACTGTACACCGGCGCATCACTCTTCAACTGAATTTTCATGCAATAGCCACTCAACTTCCCCCCCTTGTTCTTCATTTTCAAATAGTTCTCAAAAACAACTGATTTCAAAGCATCTGCATCTGTTATAGACAAGTTTTCGTCCACATCAATTAGATCACCAATTTCATCCATCTCAGTTGCACCTACCATCAATATTACTTCATCATACAAATTCAAGTCTTCTGTTCCAACTAAATTTACAACTCCGATACACGACTCAAGTCGAGTTTCACACAAATTTGAACCACCAATTACATTTACCTCTGCATTAACTGAATTAATTTCTGACTTGCCACACTTATCATCTGATTTCAATAACTTAACTCTGTTTGGAACCTCTGTTATCTTAACTACTGGACTCTTTAATAAATTAAACAACTTAAGTGCACTGATATTCAACGGAACTTCATTTTTATTGGCATTATTAATCTCCAGCAGAGTACGTCTACTATATCTCACTGTGTCCATTTGGCACAGGCTTATATTCATTGCCTTAAGTAAATCGCGTCCAAAAAGTAGGGGCACCACTGCCTCTTCATCTGGCAAAACAAACAAATTATGGTCAAATTTACGGTTATTAAACACAATTTTACAAGTCACAAGGCCGTACGTACTTAAATTCATATTTCCCATCCCCCGATACTCTGTCACAGTCAATTCACCCGTCACTTCAAATGGCACAAGAGAACGCTTCACGAAACTAGTCGGACTGCCATTATCAAATAAAGCAAAACACGGAATTAATTCAGTGCACTTATTCTGTTTCAAAAAGGCAACACTTACAAGATTTCGGTGTTTCAGCTGTCGGGCTAAACGTCGGACCTCCTCTACCTCCGTCAATGGCGTCCCTGCCTCCCACTCCTCGACCTCTGCTACTGGCTGCTGTTGTTTCGGTACGGCTGGCATCCGTGTTTGCGTCTGGTTTAATGTTGTATTCTGCATCCGACTACGACGTGGGCACTGCTGGCGCATGTGGCCTACTTCATGGCATATGAAACACGAGTTCGGTGGGCGTCGCGGGGCCCCGCACGCACTTTGATAGTGCCCATATTGAAAACAGTTGTAACACCTGACGGCCGACAAATCCGTGACTTTTGCAGCTGTGTCAGCAACTGGCACTGTTGTATACGACCTCGGCCTAGGCACGGCACCCGACATGACACTGATCTTCGGCACAACCACTGGCGCAGCTGCCCGACGCTTCTTCTCGTAACGCTCCATCAACCCCTTCAATTCACGCAAGGAAGTGGCACTGTACAGCATCGAAACCATATTCGTATCGTCGTTAAGCCCCTCGATGATAATGTCGATTAGGTCCGTTTCTGACACATCGGCGCGGCTGGCAATGTACTGCATCTCAACAATATATTGTCGTGGTGTTTCGTCTGGTCTCAGGACACGGGCACGTAACTGTTGCAGCACATCTCGAACCGTGAATATACGACGGTATTCAGTCATCAAAGCCATCCTTAGCTCACCATAGCTGCGAACACGAGTTATGTCCGCGAACCGCTTCGCTTGCCCAGTTATCAGATGTCGTGCGGCAACCAGCTGGTCTCGCTCACTGTACTGGAAACTCTCGAACACATTCTCCAAGTCGGCCAACCATTTGCTAACGTCCTGCAACTCCGAACCATCAAATTTGCTCATCATCGCGTCCAGTACACCCAGGTCGATTCTACGACTCTCGAACTCGTTCAACTCACGCTGCAGCTGGACAAGCTCACGTTTCTTGCGCATGATCGCCAACTGCCGATCTAACTCAGCCTCTTCAGCCTCAGTACTGGTCACATTCACCACACTCCCTGCATCAACTGTATCATCTTCTGTATCTGGCACATTCATGGGTCGCTCCCTCTGGCTGGCTCCTGGCATCTGTCGTCCAGTCGTCTGCACACTCTGGCTGGCATCTGGCATCTGTTGATTCAGCGGAACATCAGGCTCGCTATCCGCTCTGGCCGCTCTTCCGCTACCTCCGACACGACCTGCTACCGCTTGTTCATACATTGTCCGCAACTGAACCATCGTGGCGTCTTCCTCGAATTCAGCTCCCGCAGCCCGTAGTGCAGCAATAACCGCATTGCGCGTTAATTTGTTCGCCATTGAACCACAATAACTTTAGAACTTAGATAGAAAAAAAATTCCTGCTCGAACCCCACACTTGACGTTGTAATGAGCACTAGGATGGATTTAAGTCCTTTTGATATAAACAACTGTGTAAACTTTTAAGACAAACTTTATTTGCGTGTTCTAACAATGGCGTCACAAGTAAAAGTAAGGTAAAACGTAAAGGTAAAGGATCAGCATGAACTTAGCTGCAAGCCCGAGTTGCCACACTGCTTGACAAGCCCAACCACAACAGGGTTGCATTCACCATGGCACCACCTCCACCAATACACTACAATATTTATATTTTAAAATTTTTTTTCTTAAATATTCTGATTTCATTTGTATTTTATATTTGTTTTTTTTTTCACAAAATGAAAAATTAATTGCGTTTACTTTCTTTTCTCCTTAAGTTATTCAGCTTCGGCTTTGGTTTTAGCCCAATGTTAGTATTGTAGCCGATTACTCGGCTTCGGCTTTGGCTTTGGTTTAAATGTCATCTTCGGTCGGGCTCTAGTTATAACTGATCTGGTTCAAGCTAGGGTGGGTAGGTAGGTCGGAGATAGAAATGGACAATTGCGAATCGTTTCTTGTTTTCCTCTGAAGCTAACCAAATAGTCTCAGTTCCGGTCAAACCAGTTCGACCTCTCGAATGGCGGAGAGCAAATTCGAGACTTTAACTTTTGCCGCGCTAGCCAGGTCTGTCATCAATCACTAGACGAGACATCACTAGACGAGATGCGCCATTTGATGAGCATAGATTTAGTTTAGGCTAGGCTTGGGTTAATTTCCCAATGTATTACCTGACTTTACAGCATTTATTGTTATAACTTAAATGTTAAAAAGTAAAAAAAAACACTGAAATAAAGCTCTTCCAATTGAATTATTAGCGTCTTTGTATGGTCAAAAGAAAAGAATGTAAACTTTTTATTGCATTTTGAGACCTCGCGGCCGCTCACCCCCTCTTCGTCGTGACGTTGTGCGCGCATGTGTTTTCGCCATTTCGGCTGCCGCTCGAAATGAAATGAATTTGAATAATTTGCGCTGGCAGCGACCTAATGCAGAATAAATCAAAATGCGAAGGGCGCTAAAATGTGGCCAGAAATTGTGCGCTGCTCGAACGAAGAACGGAAGCTGTCGCAGCTGTGAAAGTGACGCGCGAAAATGCGGCTACCTTCTGCCAACGACAACGACAACAACAACGGCAACGCTTTCGTTTGCCGTGAAGTTTTATTAAAAATTCAAATACTTTGCTTATCGTTTTAGCCGCAGCTTACGGATTTGGTTCCGCTTTTTCGTCCGTTCACTGCGCAATTTCGCCACCACAAAATGTCGTCGCCCCTCGCGCTGTCTTCAGAATGTTCTGCTTGATTGTTTCTGGCTGCTGCTGACTTCGTTTTTCTTTCGCTGCCTGCTTCTGCGTGCGCTGCGTACAAGTTTATTATGCAGTTTATTTTCAGTTTTTTGTTGTTGTTTTTTTTGGGGTTTTTTTTTGTTTTTAGTGGTGAAATTCCACTGCCTCGATTTGTTTTTCGTTAGGAAAAATGCCAAGAGAAAAAAATAATCAACTGCCGCAATGTGAGCGAGTGCGCCACCGAACCACCGACGGACCCCATCCAGCGGCGGACAGACAGTCGCAGTAGACACCAGTCGCTGCCACATCCGGGTAGAAATGAAAATTAAGTACAAATTATAATATGAAGTGCCTTCACGCCCACCGCGCCCCACCCGCGCATCTGCCCACATTTGACTTCGCCCTGATCCGTACACATGTACCCGGGCCACCGCCTCGCCGCACTGTCGCGCTGCGTTGGCTCCCTTCGGCTTTGGCATTTTTTGCCGGTGTGTTTCGCAAATAAATGATAAGCGTTACATTTGATATTCATTATTTGATAACGTAATACGAAGTAAAAGTAAAACGGAAACGGAAATGAAAATGAAAATGCTGCGAGTGTCGGTGCGATGTGCGTGTGCCGGCTCGCCGCCAACTTGACGGATTAAACGTTTGCTTAAGCGAAATGTGTTTATCGTTCTGAAAATGTTGCCCGCGTATGACTTATGCGAATATTATGCGGCCAAAGGCGGCAAGTCAAATTGACTGCAACGGCCGCCGCAAACGTGTCGGCATTTAAGCGTTGCGTGCACCTGCCTTCGCATTGGGTGCTCAAGCAATTCTTCGCTAAGCTTATCGATTTGTTCAGTAGACCATTGTAGATGTTGAATGTTAGCTGAAAATTCGAATAAATTCAAGAAATAAAAACGCATGACAAAATTTTATTTTATTTATTCCATTTAATAGACCAAACCTCAACACAATGGCACACTTTTACAGGATGGGTACACACCAGTGCCGCACACAGAGTTTCAAAGCCCCCCAATAAAAAAAAATTGCTGGTAAAAATATGATTTCAAATGGTGAAATTTTGTGAATTTTTTTTGTTCAAGTGGCAGCTCTGAAATTCGTCACCTGTTGTCTACGACTTTACTTACTTAATTTACTGGCCATTAAAATCCGTTACCGCTAGTATTCGACCGAATATTCGGTTTCGGTTAGGCCCAAATAAGTGGTTTCGGTTTCAGTTTCGGCCAAAAATGGCCGAACGGCCGGAACCGAAATTTTCTAGAATATTTTTTTACATTTTATTGTGCAGCAGATATATAGTGAAAGGAGGAGTAATTTAGATGCCACCAATGTAAATAAACTTCCTTTTTTAGCATATAATATTAAATTATTTAATTTTGAATATTAGCGAGTAAGGTACGAAAGGGTGATTTTTTCATGTTTATGTTTTTAGAAAATTCATTTATTTATGTTATGTTTATTTGTTTGTTCTTTATTTACTTAATGTAAAATTCGCTTGTTGAAAAAAATGCTTGATATGGTGATTTTTATTTCAACTAGAATGTTTCGGGTTCGGCCGAATATTAACAAAAAAAATCAAATTCGGTTTCGGGCCAAAAAATATGTTTCGGTCGGACACTAGTTACCGCGGATTTTCCGTAAGACTTCTCTCCAGGCGTCTCTGCTTTGCGCTCGTCTTCTTCATTTGGCACCTCGCCTTCTCCAAGAGATAATAGGGCGTCCTCAACTGGGTCCTTAGACCGGAGACACGATCTCCCTCTTCGGGGTCGAACTTCAACTACCACATCGAACACTTTTGTCGCTACCTAACCTACCGCTACGATTCTTCCTATTATTTTATTTATATATTTTATATATATTATTATTAAAAAATTACAATCTATCTAAAGGAAGAACGTGTTTTCATCGATTTATTAGGCCAACTATTTCTAGACCGAATCATCATCCGAAATTCCGATGTCAACTAATTCAAGATCGCCCAATTTAACGCTGTGTAATTTCTTTATTTTGGATTCTTTGAAATCTCTGGTCTATGTGAATAAAACATGCAAATGTGAAACCACAAACACTTTCAACTCTTCAAACATTCATCATTGGTGAGATGTAGTCACATCTTTGTTAAAATGTCATTGAAAATGTTATTAAAAAAAAGCTAGTGATCAGAGCCGCTATTCGAAACTTTTCATTTGCTACTATTCCATAGATCAACAAGAAATTTAATTTCATGAACCATAAAAGGTTTCGACGTCCACGAAGTTGAAAAATGTGGCAACGAAATAGCGAAAGAGTGAACAGTCCTTTTAAAAGGACAACGGATCAGAAAATAAAAAACTGAGTATGCCGTGTTACTATAAATGACTTCTAATTTCACGCCTATATAATCTTTTGGATGGATCAAAAATTGCGTGGATTCCTGGATAGCCTCAAAAGACAACGTATGTTTCAAACGTGGAATCCGTATGTTGTCTGAAAGATGGGGAAAAGTTGCACTTTACTTCCATCGAAAAGGCTTTAAATTGAGTGGAGTCTTGGATTGCCTTATGAGACAAGGAATGTTTTCAACACAAAATCCGTATGCTGCCCGGAAGATGGGGAAACGTTGTACTTTACTTCCATCGAAGAGGCCTAAACTTGAGTGAATTCCTGGATCACCTCAAAAGGTAAGGAATGCTTTCAACACGGCATCCGTATGTTGCCCGAAAGATGGGAAAAGTTGTACTTTACTTCCTTCGAAAAGGCCAAAAATTGAGTCGATTCTTGAATCGCCTTAAAAGGCAGGGAATGTTTTTTTATGTTGTCCGAAAGATGTGGAAAAGTTGTACTTAACTTCCTTCGAAGAGGCCAAAAATTGAGTGTATTCCTGGATCGCCTCAAAAGGCAAGGAATATTTTCAACATGGAATCCGTATGCTGCCCGAAAAATTGGAAAAAGTTGTAGCTAAAGATAGACAATACTTTGAATAAACTCTTAAATGTCTCTTAAAGTTACAAAACCACCTTCAAAACTCATTTGAATCCCCAATATTATACGAAACATGCACATTTCCTCTAAGAGACACCAATCGGGCTCCTTGCTGATGTTTCCATCACATCGAAGTTTATGCGAATATTGCTGCAAGTGATTCACGAGTAAAACTCTGATCCATCAACTCTCTCTCTTATCTGAAACTTCTCCAACAACCCATGTAAATTTCGGTCATGTAAGATATAATTTTTTACTTATTATATTTGGTCTAAATAGGTTCATTGGTTTTTTCGCGATTGTGGAAGAAACGGCAAAGTCATGTTGATTTATGTTGTGACGATCATGCAGCTCGCTCTGCGCAACATGAGAACACTGAACGGTCATTTGTGCGGCGATTGTAGTATTGCATACTTTTAGGAGTCAAAGTAATTTTACGGGAATTATTGCAGCGACGATTCGAGGCGATGCTGGAATGTTCGAGAACGAGTTGCGCTCGGGTGCAACACGGATAACAAAAGTGAAGCAACTAGTGAATCAGTGAAAGGAAATAAGTGTAAGTAAAATTTTTAATAAAGTGACTACATTTAAGAATTTCAAAGTGTTTTATTTTGACACAAACCAGTGATACGAACCACGCTTGCGTTGGCCAAAAGAACTAATTTACATAATATATACATTGAAAGGTGTTTCATCATTCATCTTAACTACAAAATATGACAAACATCTTTATAGCGAATTAAAGTACATAAGACATACAGAAATGGATCAATGGACTACATCTTCAAAATAATATCATTCAAATAGTCTCTCTCGCTGTTACGTTTACAGGACTCGATGCGAAGGGTCAAATTCTGTATGACTTTGCTATATAAGTTTGGCTCAACCTCAACAATGATTTGAATAATGTTGTTCTTCAGTTGCTCAATAGTTGTGGGTTTCTTACTAAAACCCGGCTGAATTGACTTTGGTAACTACGGTAGACCACAAACGTCGATGAATGAATGAAGCGTTGCCAATTGAAATGTCAGAGCAATGAGATGTTATCGTTCGGACATCTTTATTATTGAAAAAACTTGCTTAGTGGGAATTTATAATAACTCCAAATCTTATACACAAACCAATATTCTTTTCCTTACTTACTTTTAAGTAACCAGTGTTATGCTCCACTTGAAAGTGTTGATGAGAATTAGTAGAAAGGATGAAGGACTTGAGCAACATTCACTGTTGACTGAAGCAAATTTTGAAATTTGCGATATCACGAAAATTTTGCTTTGTAATGGAACTTTCTACTTACTTTTTGAATGAATCTTCAACATGATTCTTGATTTTTCTTTGATTTCCTTTAATGAAAATTTTACTTAAAAAAGTGCAACAAATCATTTAAAGTCACAAATGCTATGCAATGTTTGCAAAATATTTTCTCATTCATTTCTCAACTCAATAATGTTAACAACAGTAACAACAACAACAACAATAATAATGTAATCCTAACCAAATTGTAATGATGATGAAAAATATGAGAAGCGATGAAGAAATCGAATTATGCTAGAATCGAGATTGATTTTTTATTCAATTTCAATATGACACACAAATGCAGCGACACACATAAACAACCAACCAGAGGCAATAACCCAGTGGGAAAAGTTTGCCTACAGTTGCATATTTAACACTAGAATGCTCAAGGGAGTCTAAATGACTTGATTCAGGTTTCCCCCCTTTCTAAAGAATTTTTTTTCGTGAGTTTTCTTGTTATTAAAAATATTTTTTATAAAAAATTACTCCTTTTCTATAACAAGATTCCATGTAGGCATTTAAGGAAAGTTGGCTTGGCTAAGCATTTTGGTAATTGTAATTGGGCATTTCAGTCTAAATGAGCTGTTCAAGGACATGAGTCAACTAGCAACAGTAATTCAATATTTAGATTTGTTGTGCAGCATTAGTTGCACAACACATCGGAACCCTAAGATTTCAAGGCCTAACATTTGTGTGGGTAGTAAAGCTGCAAAAATCGAAAGTCGTTGAACGACCGCAAAGAGATACCCACGTCTTCAATGAAAGGATCACCCTCATGGAAGGCAGCAGATACCCTTTTCCAAACCTTTTTTTTATTTTATAAGATTGATGCACGTTTCTAAAGTGAAAGTTGTTTTGCGATGACATTGCGGAGACCACGTTTTCTACGATAGAATTTAGATGGCAACATGGATAGTCAGCGACAGAGTCCGATTGTCAGAGCGAGATGTCATAGAGATATTGTTGATCTATTGCAAAGGAAGACTGTTTCTTCGATAAAAGGTGCCTTTAGAAGGTGTAGAGACTCCCATAGCTTAGTTCCTTCTCTCATCCTAGTTAAGTAATTTCCTAAGATTTGTGAAATGAGTTTATCATGTGACAGATGGTAGGCGAGAGAGAGACCATGTCTTTGATATAAGGATGTAAAAGACGCCCCTTAACCACAGATACCTTCTATGATAGACAGCATCGGATAACCAAACAGAGATGTCTATTAATTTTTTCATGTAGAAGTTAGTAGGTATTGGCTTATCGGCCTCGATAGTCCAGCGGGTAGCGCGTTGGCTTCTCATACTTAGGCCCTAGGTTCGATTCGAGTGTGTCTCTTATAGAGGTAGCCGCCATAACCTAACCTAACCTAGTAGGTAATGGCTTACGGGAGATCGTATCTTCAAGAAAACAGCTTGGTTGGCGCTCTTAGATGGTTCGATTCACTAATTCTATGTAATTTTCCAGATTAATAATTTAATAATAATAATAATTGACTGGCACGACAGCCCGCTTACGCGAGACTAAGGCCTAGCTTCCCGCAACCACCCGTGTTGTGCGTGTGAATTTGTACGCGGGTGGAAGGGACCTACAGTTTTATGCCGGTTCCAAACGGCAGGTTGGGAGCTCTTTCATAAGCAATTTTTACTCCCAGAGGTTTGCCATTTCCAGCTGAGAGGACAGCCACCGAAAGAGAAAACGAGTTTTCCCAGTATTTGAACCTGGCAGTATTTGAACCTGGGTCGCTGCCTTCGACTCGCGGTCTAACGCACTAACCAACTGAGCCACGGCGGCTGACAAGATTTTCCAAGATTCCATAAATAATTCGAGAAATTTACGCTCATGTTATCACTATTTGTCCGTCATATTACATTCCCTACTCTTCAGATGAACAGGCGTCACTCAGCCTTAGTGCTTGAGGTGAGTTTTCCCCTTGTACAATCTAAGTACTTACTTAACTATTAGAGAATTCGGAATACTGAATACTGAGAACCCACTCCAACCTTTTCAATCTCTATAATCCCGGGTTAACGAACAATTTCCGCGTTCTAACTCAACACGAGGCATCTAAGTGTGCTTTGAGCGCATCCCGGAACTTGCATCCCTAGCTGGTCTGTGTGGAAATTGCTTGATGTCAGCGTTGGTATCGATTGGAGTCGCTGTGTAGATGTGTATTAATTTTTCTGCTAAGCGCACACCTGCTCTCGAGTCAGGCACTCAATTCGTATGCATAGCACCGTCGGCGTCCCACACCTGCACACACCACGACGGTGTCCTCTGCCTAATAAAATGTTTACAGCTTAATAACGCACACTTTGCATTAAACGATAACGTCTCACCGCTCGTTGGCTATTGCTCCCGTTAAAATTAGCAACGACACAAGTTTTTGATTTCCAGCATTCACCTTTCCCTTCTCGCCCTCCCGCTCCCCTCGGTACTCCCTCGGGCATTTGCAAAATATTGGCAACAATCTCTTCACTTGCTTCATGTGGCCATAAATTGGTTTCTGGCCTGCTTGTGCATTTGTGCCAACTCCACCCTCTCCACCCACTGCTCTCTCTTCGTCGACACTTCATTTATAGCACTTTGCTTCGGCGTATTTTTTTTACCGGGGGAAGGCAAGAAGAAAATATGAAATTGTATAGACGGCGATATTTGGTTCTTATCAGCGCACTGCCACTCCACTTTCCATATTTAAAGCAATGCAGCTCCCGTTCGTCTTTCCCCCTTAATAGCTGCGTTTGCCGACATAAATTGAATGGAAATTAAACATTGAGTGGCATCCATAATGGGCGATTATTGGCGTTCGTCATTGTCGCCCAGCGCGTGGCCCGCGCCCACGGCTCGTTGCTGACAAGGACATTGTCGGGCTGTCGCCGTTGGGTTATTCATATGGCAGCAGCAGCAGCAACAACGACAAGTCGTTGCCGTTGCTGGGCTACAGGCAAATAATGCCGGCATAATTTTACAAGTTTATTGTCCAGCGCCCTCAGGCATACATCCCAATCGTCCGATCACCGCAGCCAGCCAACTAAAGCAGTTTGCCTCGTCATTACGTGTTGTGAAATTGAAATATTGATTAGTTGGTTTTTTATTTAATTTTTATGGCAATCTGGGTCAGGTTGGTAATTGTGTGGAGGAACTGGTCGGCGCGGGCAAATTTCTATTCAGTTGAAATAAGTTGCCTGACCGTAGGGGATCGTTGACACTTGGAGCGATTTGGGAAACCACAAAAATGGGAAAAAATGTCCCAACATCTCAATCGTTTGAAAAATAGTACTTCATGGATAATTGGTTTGCATTTTGGGAGTCTGTTCACCCTTTTCGTTGAAGGCAGTTTTTGAATTTTGAAGGAACGCAAAGTGTGTTAATCAACTAACCACAGTTTAGGGTTATTAACCTCACAGTAGAGCGTTGGAAGTAACTGAAATGACCAAACGACGATTGAGTTGAAGTGGAATTTAAAACTTTTTCAAACGTGATTATGAATTCCATGAACATCAAAGACGGGATTATTGCACAATTTTGATATTTGCGGGATTTTCGATACATACGGGGCATTAAAAATTGCGGTGTCCTCTATTTTCACCAAACAAGCCAAGGGTTGGAAGAGAATAGAAAGTTCTGTATTGAGTAGTTTTTGCTTTTTCAGAGATTATCGATATATAAGTGGAGCCAAAAAACATCCATTGTAAGGATACAGCTGGAGGAATGTCCAACTGTTGCTTATCACAATTTCAATCGGTAACCCCATTCGACTTTCTGAAAAAGCTTAGCTAATACGATAGTTCAACTTCGGCTATGTTGATCTGACTATACAGGAATTAGACAGAGATGAAAAAGACTAGATAGGTATAAAAATGAGGTTTCAAACAAGACCCACTGTAAGACTCTTCATAGAGGTGGAGGAATATTGAACTATTCGTGTTATGCACTCATGTTATCCAGTGATAGTAAAACCTCTGCTATGTTGTTCAGACTAGACGGGAACAGAAAGCCAAAAAGACAGTCAAGATGTCCCAGTGGAGATGGGCAATGGTACAGGAAGTGGTCTCTGCTAAGTACTTACTTTTCTCGTTTAGTACACAATTCTTACTCGCTACTTCTGCGGATATCGCTGAAGGAAAGGTGCCATTTTACCATGATAGACTCTATGGCACATTGTCTTGTGAAGACTCTAATACTTACGTCTGATAGAAGTCAGCGAGAACAATCAGCGAAACAAACATCTTGCCTCCTGCATAGATAACCTTGACTATATGATACGGCATTTGCCAAAATCAACCCTATTGTTCATGGAAGATCCAATATCCCTGTATGTTTTCCTATCAATTTTTGGACCGATGTTATGCAAATGGCAACTGGCAATCGACTAATCGTGTAGAAGCTGCAGAGATGAGGATGCAGTGGAATCAATCAAACAGCTGCTGCAGAAACGGCAGCTCCGGACTCTTGGGGCCAGATTCTTCGATCGACACAGATTGCTGATCTACATAACTTCCTCGCCAAGACCAAACGAAACCCGTCTGTATCTACAGGGAGCCCAAGAGATGGGGAAGGGCACCGGATTTCTAAAATGAAGGGAATCACAATAGACCCAAAAGGGTCTCTAAGTGGAAGTGGATGCGGTACATACCCCTAACCTAAAGTAATATCTAACCTGCCGTAATATCTGGTTGCAAGACGAAAACCATCGTCCAGGTCTACTCATACAATTGTCTATTACACCGTTCTCACAATCTCTGATTTCAAAATAACTGAGTGAAGCACATTTAAATCAGTCTAACAGTCTACTTGCCGATGCTTCGTCCTTTCTCGCTGTAAGAGCTCCTCTTACATCAGTTAAACTGATGCTCAAGCAATTTTACTATAAAACATCAAACGATTTTTGGTCTGAGGAACAGACCTGCAACATCTCCCGACAAACCTGGCCAACTTTCAACCTGAAACGGGCAAATCAGCTGCTGAACCTTAGTCGTCACTCGATAAGCATAACGGTTTCGGTGCTTACGGGACACTGTGTCATGGATAAGCACGCTGAAAGACTGGGTCTGCAATCCAACGACTTATGTCGAGGGTGCGGCTCTGAGGAGGAGGACGAGACCGTTCTCCAGCTGCTGCGTCAATGTCCTTCTTTAGCTAGAAAAATATTTAAATTCCTCGGCTCAGCTTTTTTCAATAGTCTAACTGGACTATCTCCTCTGAACATCAGGCACATAGTCAGATTCATCACGGAATCTTCATGGTTCCAGGCGCGGTAAGGGGGGTCGCGCCATCCACTATGGTATCACAATGAGCCAAAAGTTGTGCTTAAATGAGCTATTCACATTGAAGGCTGCCACTCCAACCTAACCTAACCGTCTACAAAAAATTGGTATCGAAAGGCTGTTAAAACTCCATTTAATAAATATTAGTTCAGCCGTTTTCCTTAAGTCTGCTTCTTTGTGTCTAATATCTGCCTGAAAAATTCTACATAGATCCTGAAGCTTAAATGATTTCTCAGTCAGAAGGGCTTCGGACATGGTTCCACTCACGTTTTAATGTGTAGGTACAAATTTTAACTGTTCCTTACTATACTTTTTTCCATTTGTTTAACAATTCAGGTATACCTGAAGTCTTATGTTTCGTCAAAGAAAACGGAATCCACCATGTGGTCTACTTCGGAAAATCTCGAACTGAGAATGATTTTTGGCCGGTAAGTCTCTGACAAACTGGTGGACACGGGTCTATCTACACATCTACAAACAGTGCTAAAAAAATATTGTGTTAAAGTAATACGAAAATGGAAAACTCCTGTTAGAAAAAAACTAGTTAGGTAACCTAAATTTTGGTATTTCCAGTCACCTAAACTGCAGTAACTTTCCCACAGTTTTGGGTGAAAATAAAAAAATCGGTAGTCTAACAGAAAAACTTTTACAGTACAGTTTTCATAAGTTCACTTAGTGGTCAACAATTTTCCCGGTTCAAAATTATCACAACGTCCGCATAAGCTCCAATCCATATTCTTCTAACTTTGAAGATTTGAAAGATGTCATCAACCACGAGAAGCCACAGCAGAGGTAATAGAACACTTCGATGGCAGAGTTGATCCACCTACTAAGCATTGTACGAATCTACGCAACTATCGGTTAGGTTAGGTTATGGTGGCTGCCTCTGTAAGATACACACTCGGAAGCCTATTGTGATACCACATATTTCCATTACAATCCGTTACCGGGTTACGACCTGCCGCAAAAAGCTCTCTCCAGGCGACTACCTTGCGCGCCCTTTCCAGTTGGTTAAACCAAGAGAAGATAGATCGTCTTCAACTTGGTCCTTCCACCGGAGACACGGCCTCCCTCTTCGTCGTCGATCTCCAACTACCGCATCGAACATCTTTTTCGGCGGAGCTTCGGTATCAATATACGAACAGGGCCGAAGATTTTACGAAATACCTTCCTCAGGCCCAGGCCTACAGCCTTTATAAATCCTTAATGTACACATCTATCAATCTCTCTGAGGTCTTCAGGATGAATGAGGAGGTCTATATATATATATATATATCGGCTAGCAGAATCGAACGTGTTCGATTGCAACATTTGGCATTCAATGTTGTGGCAAATTGAGCGCTGCAATAAAGCGCAAAATAGTTTAAATTAAACACACACAAAACGAAGACAGAAAAGCAAACCGAAAGAAAACTCTTCACAGCGCAGAGTAGGAAATCGCGCTCGCTTTTAGTTATGCCCCCTTTGAGGGATCGCCCGCCCCCTCTTTCTCAGCCCAGTCACCAATCAACACAAAAGAGCCAAACTTCAAAATTGCAACGAAGCAAAATCCTAGAAAACTATTTTGTTACAAAAACAGCAATGCTGGAAATTCATTGTTTGCCCAACGTACACAGGACGAACCTGTCCGGCTGCACGCCGCGTCCGCTTGCCGACTCGCGTCGCTGCGGCCGAAACTGCAGCACTCGGGCACCGACAAAATTTATATACATATATACTCGTACTCGTATATAAGGCAGCAAAAAGTTTCTTGTTAAGTAAAGTAAAACCAAAGGAATTCAACTAATAAAAATCATCCACTCAAGTGCGAAAAAATCGCGAAAAGCATCATCAAATAATGCGCCCGCAAAGCGGCGTGCCGGCAAAGTCTGAATGGGTTTGCCGTCGTGTGGTCGCTGTCGTCGCCCCCTTTTTTCACTATCAGATTTAAGTTCGAAAGACAAACAGAAGAACGGCAAAACTTGGCAACATTGAAATGAAACCGACAAAACGGTCTGACAAACAAGGAAGGAAAAGACCCGAAAATGAAAGGAGAACGAACAAATACGAGTAGTGCAGGAACATATACGAGTACTTTGATTACACTGGTTCACACACAATTCGGGTTTTGGATGGTGCGTATTCGATTGTGATACTGGGTACAAGTTTTGAAACTGAGTACTTTTCGATGTTGAATACAGAAACAGGTAAAGACACCGATTACTCTTTGAAACTGAATAACAATACCAATTACTCTTTCATATTGAATACAGAGTATCGGTATCGATACTGATACTGGATATAGGTATCGATACTGAATACTTTTTGGTACTGAGACTTTTTCCAGACGGAGTACAAATTTCAGTACTGAATAATTTTTGAAACTGAACATAGGTAACAATACCGATGACTCAATACTGAGTACTTTTGGAACTGAATACTTTTTGAAACTGACTTTTTTGTATTGAGCACTTTTTGGTACTGAATACTGAGTATCGGCATTGATATTGACTACTTGCCTACACAGAGCAGAAATGAGTACTTATTAAAACTGAATACAGATATAGATAATGATTACTTTTTAATTGAATACAAATAAGAGCACTTTTCGCTACTGAATAGAAATTTCGATACTGAGTATTTTTATAAATTGAGCATTTTTCGATACCAAATACGAAGTACATGTACCGATACTGAGTACTTTTTCAAGCTGATTTTTTTTCGATACTGAGCAATTTCTGTACAGAGTAAAAATGAGTACTTTTTGAAACTGAATACAATCATAGATACCGATTACTTTTTGATTGAATACAAATAAGAACACTGAGTTCTTTTCTATACTGAACATAAATATCGATACTGAGTATTTTTATGAATTGAGTACTTTTTGATATCGAATATTAACTACAGGTATCGATACTGAGCACTTTTCGAAAGTGATATTTTTTATACTGAGCAATTTAGAATTTTTTTCGATACTGAGCAATTTCTATACTGAATACAGGAATACTTTTCTACACAGAGTAGAAATGAGTACTTATTGAAACTGAATACCGGTATAGATACCGATTACTTTTTGATTGACAACACTGAGTACTTTTCGATAGTGAAAATAAATATCGATACTGAGTATTTTAATGAATTGAGTATTTTTCGATACCGAATATTAAGTACAGGTATCGATACTGAGTACTTTTCGAAACAGATTTATTTTCGATACTGAGCAATTTCTATACTGAATACAGGAATACTTTCCTACACAGAGTAGAAATGAGTACTTATTGAAACTGAATACCGGTATAGATACCGATTACTTTTTGATTGACAACACTGAGTACTTTTCGATAGTGAAAATAAATATCGATACTGAGTATTTTAATGAATTGAGTATTTTTCGATACCGAATACTAAGTACAGGTATCGATACTGAGTACTTTTCGAAACAGATTTATTTTCGATACTGAGCAATTTCTATACTGAATACAGGAATGATAGCACTCAACTTTGCATTCTCGGTGATTACAATCTGAATAAGCTTGTGTGGAATTGCTCGCCTGTTGATGGTTTCTTCATACCAGGCAATGTTAATCACTCTCATGAAATTAATTTAATTGATGGTTTTTTTGGTATAGGGCTTTCTCAAATTAATAAATTTGTAAATAAACTTGATAGAATCTTGGATCTAATTTTTATCAGTAGTAATCTGAATTCCAATCTTCTTTCCTGTGATTCCCCGATCTGTTCTACTGATATGCATCATGTACCATTAGTTTTAGATCTTGAATTTTATGACTACCCTGTTCTTAAGACGCAAAGTAATTGTTTTAATTTTAATTATAATTTGTGTGATTTCAGTAATTTAAATAATCTAATTGGCGATATTGATTGGCACTCATTATTTATGACCCTTAGTTTGGACGAATGTTTTGCATGTTTTGTGACCAAGCTGCAATTTATTATTAGTAATAATGTTCCTCGTCATCCTTTGAGATCTTATAGATTGCCTTGGTATACTAAGGGCTTAAAACGGTTAAAAAACTTGCGAAATAAGTTCTATAAGCGCTTTAAATCTACGGGTAATCCTGACTTCCGAGTCAAATATTTGTATTACTTGCAGAAATTTAATTGCCTTGATAAGTTTCTTTATAAGCAGTATCTCCTTAGGTTTGAAGCTAATATTAAATCTAATCCCAAGTCGTTTTGGACTTTTATCCAGTCCAAGCGGTCCTCCTCGACATTTCCAGTTGCGATGTCCTTCAATGGTAGGGTTTCTAATTCTGCATTACAGACTGCAAACTTTTTTGCGGAGTTTTTTGAGGCCAATTTTGTTGCAGATAGTCCATGGCATGACCAGGATTCCCTCAATAATATTAATTCAAATATTGATTTTGGGTCCTTAGTACTTTCTGAAGAGGACATTTTGGTTGGGATAAATAATCTGAAGAATTCTCAGCAGGCTGATGTGCATGGTATCTCACCATTCTTGCTGAAAAATTGTGTGTCGGCCTTTGTTGATCCCTTGGTGCTTTTATTTAATATGTCTTTGAGCTCTGGAGTCTTCATTGATGCTTGGAAAATCACGTATATTACTCCGGTGTTTAAAAGTGGCAAAAAGAATGATGTGTCCTGCTATAGGCCAATTTCTAAACTCCCTAATATTTCTAAGTTGTTTGAGAAAGTTGTTATGTCCAAATTGTCTTTTGTTGTTAAGCGTTATATCTCACCGTCCCAACATGGTTTCGTCCCTGGTCGTTCTACTGTTACTAATCTGGCTGTCTTCACTAACTACTGTATTTCTTCTTTTGTTGGTGGTGGTCAGGTTGATGTTATTTATACGGATATTACTAAAGCTTTTGATAGGGTTTCGCATTCGGCTTTGTTATCGAAGCTGGAGAAGATGGGTTTTTACTCTAATTTTTTGAGTTGGATTAGATCTTATTTGTTTAATAGGGTAAATGTTGTTCGTGTTGATGGTGTTTGCTCAAAATCTTACGTGGCTACGTCTGGTGTCCCTCAGGGTAGTATACTGGGACCTCTATTCTTTGTGCTGTTTATGAATGATGTTAGTAGTTGTTTTAGTAGTTGTTGTTTTCTTCTTTATGCAGATGATTTAAAAATATTTTCTAAAATCCATAATCTGTCTGACTCTTATCTTCTCCAATGCGAAGTTAACAACTTTTTTGATTGGTGTTGTCGTAATAATCTTTCTGTTAATATAAATAAATGTAATTCTATTTCCTTTTCTAAATCCCGTAATATTCGTCCTACTTCCTACTCCATCTCTAATTGTGTGCTAAAGTCCCTAGATGAGGTGTTGGATCTTGGTGTTGTGTTTGATTCGGGTTTTACGTTTGTCAGCCATTTGAACCGTGTCATTCCTCAGGCTTTTTCCTCTCTTGCCTTTGTTAAACGGCATAGTGTGGGTTTCAAGGATCCATATACGCGAAAATTGCTCTTTAATGCGTTTGTAAGATCGAAATTGGAATATGGGTCTTTTATTTGGAACCCACACTACGATGTACATATCTATCGCCTTGAGCGGGTTCAGCGTAAATTTGTTAAGTTTGCTCTTAACTCTCTTAACTTCGATCTTCCACTTCCCCCCTATATTTCGCGATGTAAATTAATAAATTTGCAGTCACTCGAGTTGCGCAGAAGAATTTCGGCCCTCTCTTTTATATTTGATATTGTTTCTGGATTTATCGATTGCCCTGATTTGCTTGGTCTAATAAACTTCCATGTCCCAGCTAAGTCGCTGCGGCGACATCAAATATTTTGGACTGAGGGTCATAAAGTTAATTATGCACTGAATGAGCCAATCAATAGAGCGCTTTTGGATTTTAATTTGCTCTGTGTTAATCATCATTTTGATTTTAGCATAAGTAAAGCTCAATTTAAATTATTTCTTTGTAAAATTTTTAACTAGTTTTAAGTTATTTTAATTTATTGTTTCATAGTCTGTAAGGTTGCGTAAACATTAGACTGAATAAACAAACAAATTGAAATTGAAAAATTGAATACTTTCCTACACAGAGTAGAAATGAGTACTTATTGAAACTGAATACCGGTATAGATACCGATTACTTTTTGATTGACAACACCCAGTACTTTTCAACAGTGAACATAAATATCGATACTGAGTATTTAAATTAATTGAATATTTTTCGATACCGATTACTTTTCCAAACCGATTTTTTTCCGTACTGAAAAATATGCTTTGAAGGATGCTTCTCGATCTAGAAGCTCTAGTAAAAATCCTTCAGGTATATGTTAAGATTTTTGTGAACTACTCATCATACAAACTCGGAGTAAGAGTTGGGGAATCCCAGCATTCAAACCAAGATCTCCAGAGACATGGAAGGCAGAGAAAATATGCCTTCTTCAGTTTAGAATAGGAACAGTACACATGTACTGAGAAAACTTTAATCCATTATGGTACCTTGCGAGCTTGATGACAATTAGGTTACGAATCACACAGAATGTGTTAACCCAGACACTGCACTCAACTTCCACGAAAAGTCACTCCCAGTAAAGAAATAAATATTTATGCGTAGATCTGATTAGGATCACTAGTAGAATTTGTTTATGTACCTATATCACTCTTTCAACAAAATCTGAAAAATACAACAAAAAGTCAACAACATTTATGTCGACCACCACACAGAAATAACAAACATTGTCTGAAGAGAGCTTGAAGTGTTCATTGCTGCAACAAAGGGTCCCACTAGTCGAAACGCTGTGTGCAGTGGCACACTTAACTTTATTGAATTTCGCTACTCGAGTAGGACAACTCAAACACAACGAGAGGATATGCTGAGCGAACATGGCGTACGTGTGGGGGGAAGACGAAAATGCAACACAAGTTCTCCTACATTGTCAAATGCTGCAATTTACCATGAAAGCGAACACAATGGGGTTGCAGCTCTTTTGACTAAACAACATCGGGCGCAATAATAACATTGACAACATTTAAGTCAACTTATGGTTAGATGCATAGAACTTGTTTGTTGGTGCATTTTTAATTCATGGTAGAGAAAAGAGATCAATGTTTTTAAAGACTAATGTCTCTTGGCAGTTTAAGGTAGAAAAGTTCGTTTTAATATCTGAAAACCTCAAAACACAAAAATATGTTGAGGCCTATGCAGCAGCCGCCGTGGCTCAGTTGGTAAGTGCGTTGAACCGCGAGTCGAAGGCAGCAACCTCAGGTTCAAATACTGCCTGTAATAACACCTAAAAAAAATAACGGGAAAACTCAGTTTCTCTTTCGGTGGCTGTCCTCTCAGCTGGAAATGGCAAACCTCTGAGAGTAAAAATTGCTTATGAAAAAGCTCCCAACCTGCCGTTCGGAACCGGCATAAAACTGTTGATCCCTTCCACCCGCGTACAAATTCACACGCACAACACGGGTGGTTGCGGGAAGCTAGGCCTTAGTCTCGCGTAAGCGGGCTGTCGTGCCAGTCAATTATTATTATTAAAAATTATTAAATTACTATGTAGCAGAATTAGGAGGAGAACAGAATATTGAAAGAAATGTTATTCACAATTCCATCCACTTTTTATACCCTTGTCAAACTTTAGCGTCAGAAAGACTGTGGGCGATCGAGAAAAGTCTTCTTAAAGACCGAGTTTGGGCTTCCATCAGCAACTCTTTCGAAATCGTATTGCAGTTTAACAACAATGGAAATGAGGGTTTTATAAATACGAGGGTGGTCCGATATGTACTTAGCCTACAAAAGAAAAACGACAATTTTGGAAAAGTGGTGATTTATTTCTCAACGTAGTCTCCTTTCAACTCGATACACTTGACCCAGCGATGCTCCAACTTCTTTAACCCGTCTGAAAAATACGTTTTCTGGAGGTCTGCAAAAGCGATAACCTCCTCATTCGACTCAAATTTCTGCCCGGCGAGTGACTTTTTCAAGTTTGGAAACAATAAGAAGTCACACGGGCCAAATCTGGAGAATACGGTGGATGGGGCAGCTGTTCGTAGCCTAATGCGACCAATTTGGCCGTGACGACGGCGGAGGTGTGAGCTGGTGCGTTGTCATGGTGGAAGAGCACTTCTTTCTTCGCCAAATGGGGCCGTATGTAGGTGTGGTGTCAGTTAGGCTACCACAGGTCAGAGTAACAACCCCTTAAGCTACAAACCCGCCCTGTCTACCTAAGCTGTTGAGATTATGTGTTGAAGTATTAGTATTTGTACTGGAATATCTAAGCAAGTAAGGTTTCCTCTTCTTCTTCTCTTTTCTACTGGGATTTATTTGTTTCTGCGTTTCACAATAGAACAGATAGTAATACAAAAGATGCCGTAGTGGCCTAGTGGCCCCAGCGAACTGTCATCAAGTTAAAACCGAACTTGGCAGCTGTTTCCGCTGTCCGGCTCCGTCTCTTCAAACTCATCTTCCCAGTTGAGGAATACTATTTTCTTTCTGGATACAACTGACTTTCTCCAACTACAACTGAAAGTTCTCCAATGCTTCGCAGACTGGGTTTCTTTAAACTGATCCCCCCCACTTGAAGAATATTCTTTTCTTTCTAACAAAAATCGATCTTGGTAGCTCTTTCCAATGTCCGGCAGATAGGATCTCTTCTAACTAATCGCTCCGATTGATGAATAGATTTTCTTTCTAATTACAATCGTTCTTGGCTGCTCTCTCAAATGCCTCACAGATAAGGCTTGATTACACGTAACGAGTAGAGTGACGAGACAGCAACTCGAACGAGTACTCGTTTCGTCTAAACAGTAAGGCGAGTTGGTGATTGAGTCAGTGACCGAGTAGAGTGGCGAGAGAGTCACTAGAACTACATTTTGTTTACTAGGCCGAGTACTACTTTACCGCTATATATATCTTCTTTTCGCAGCGATTCGCTGAATCGCTCGTCACATGCGGAATGCGTAACACACCACTTTTCGCTCGGTTGTAGTTCATTTTGTGCATTGTAAAACCGAACTGACGGTACGTTTGAACAACTCGTCGCTTTTGCTCGCCATCCCAATTCTCTCGGCCTAGTACCATTTTGATGTCTCGCCACTCTACTCGTTACGTGTAATCAAGCCTATAGGGTATCATCTAACTGATCTCTCCACTGGAGGCCGAGTCCTTTTTTAGGGCTGTCGTTTTCGAATAATGAGAAGTTGCGGAAGCGAAATTAGAGCAACTAAATACCCGAAATCGGTTCTGTTCGTTATTGGCGATGTTCGTCAGATGGACGTAGAGCATTGAATTAACATCCAGCGGCTACGCTGGTTTGGTCATGTCTGCCGCATGGACGACGAAGCTACGGCGAAAAAGGTATTCGATGCGGTAGTTGGAAGTCGACGACGAAGATGGAGACCGTGTCTCCGGTGGAAGGACCAAGTTGAGGAGGCCCCATCTTTTGGTGTGACCAACTGGAGAAGGCTGAAGTCCGGTAACGGGTTGTTATGGTCAGTTAACTAAGTAAATAAAATATCTCAAATCGAAGGCAGAAATGAAAGTGGATAGATTACACATTTCTTTGCAAAGAAAATGGAAGCATCGGATCTTAAGATCAGATAATGAAGATGGGAGAGGAACCTACTGGAGGACAGAGAAAAATCGCGCAGAGCCTAATGAATTCTGAAAAAAGACGCTTGACCTTGAAATTAGTCAATGTAGGTTAAGCTGGAAGAAGTTAAAAGCAGCGGCCGAGAATTGAACAATGTGGCAAGTAGATACCCTATGTTTTGTTGGAGTGTCTAATACCCCCTTTTGTTTCGGATTCTAGAGAACATTGATGATAATGGAACACACGTATTTTTGTAGAAATAGTTAGCGTCGTTAAAAAATCTCTCCTATATCTTTAGAACTTTGAAAGATTCGGAGCATACTGCCTGTATAAGATTTTTTGTGAAGTTGCAGATATTTCGAAAACTGCAGAAAACTGATATCTCTTTTTATGTGGGGGCTCAAAGTTTAAAAAGCATTTAAATTAATATACGAAAACGATTTCTTTGATTTCTAAGGTGATTTATCTCTAAAGGACCAAAGAGGATCATATAAGTTTTTATAATTCAAAAGTCTGTGGCTTACTTTATTAGATCTAAAGTGATCTACTATTATCTAACATAGTCTAGAACGATGCTCTGAAGGAGGCAAAGGACTATCCAGGAAAGGACCTAAGTGAATTACAGTCATCTGGAGTGAAACTCCAGCTTTGAGTGACATATCAGAAACCTTCCATAGGAGATAACATCCTTTAATATTTTTAGTATTTTTTGCTAAGAGTTTGCAAAGAAGAACTATTGTTTTTCTGTTGGTGTTCGCGTGGGAATCAGAAATGTCTTCCTTTATAAGTAAATCACTACAACCTTAAAGGATTTTTGTGCACCAAAAATCATCTGGTTTTTTATTTGTAGGTATTGAATCAGACAATTCTGCAATACTTGCATCAGGTCCTCTCCATCGAGGCAATGTTTCTCCTTAAACTTGGCACATTCCCATAATAGAAGAGTCTTCTTCTGGGCGTTAAGACTTCGCTTATCATCGAAGTGCGCCACATCTGGCCGCATCAGCCGACGACACCGAGTGACTCGACAATAAATTCGCCTCAAGTAGGTGCGGAACGAGAGGCGCCGGCATTGAATGGGAAAATAAAACGGCAAAGGCGTCGAGATGAGCTGCTGAAAGTGTGAAATTATGAGGCGTTCGAGCGCTTAAAACGATGCCGCCCCACCGCACGGCGAGAAAACGAAAGTTGAGCGCTTTCCAAGCGATTGTTAAAATATAATAAAATCCTTTACATCTGGCAGCCAGGGTTAAGTGTCGCACGGAGGGGGTGTGCGGGCGGGCGGCGAAGTGCGTGCGACTAAGTACCGAGCGTTCGAATGAAATCGTCTCGTCCTCGTCGACTTGACATGGCTGTGGCGGAATGTCGGCGCACAGTGAGCGTTTGACTGCAAACCGGTGTCGCACGCCACCGCACGAGGCAGAAACGCAAGAACGTTTATGAAAACATTTTCAAATTCTAAATGTTTCAATTTAATTTTGTACGTTCGAATTAATTTTACATCCTTTGGCAGCAAATTTAATTAAATTTTAGCTTGATTGCATTTAAAATGCTTGCGCTGTGCGAGCTTCGGGGGCTGGGAGAGGGAAAATCGGCGCGGCGGACGTTGTGTCGTGGTTGTATTCGGGCGCTTTATGCGGCGTTCGAGATTACGCTCGGAATTTATAGTTATTGTGGCTGCTTTGTGTGCTGCTTGTCGGCGTCTGCCACTTTACGGCTGTCTGTCCCACTGTCTTTCTGTCTGTCTGTGTGTCGGTCTGGCTCGATTCGTCTGTGCGTGTGTTTGTGCGGGTTGCGTGTGTGTTATCTTTTTTACGATGCTGTTTTAGTTTTTAATATTGTTGCTCTTCAAGTGTGCCAACCCCTTCCTCACCTTCCAACACCTCGTTTTTGCGCACTCGCCTCATTTTCGGGAGCGGCACATTGAAGTGGTTTAAGTGGCTTTTTAATTAATTTTCACTTTTCAATTTGCTATTTTATTAGTTTTAATAAAATTTTTATGAATTCACTAAGCAACAACGAACAGCACAATTTATGTTTTCAATGTTGTTACAAACCTTTGTTTGTGTGCCTTTCCAGGTTGGGATCCTTGATGCCTGCAAAGAGAAGAAAGTGTGCAGAATTTTAGTCAAAGTTCGACTCAAAGCTGAAATCATAAAGGATGCGATTTGCGGAGAGTGAAATTAAGTATGAGGAATTTTCTAGGAATTAATGAAAAGTACGAGAAAAAAACAAAGACTGAGTGGGATCTTAGTTCAGATGGAGTTGTTTTTAACTGAGCTCCAGCTCAAAGCTGATTTCATTAAGAGTTTTCAGTTGTATAAAAATCCATTATTTTTCCAATAAATCGATTAACCCATTGCTGCCTAATGGGTAAAATTTTACCCATGAAAATTGATTTTTGAAAAAAATCACAAAAAAGTAAATGTTTGAGCTCTCTCAAAACCATTGATAGGGATAGTAAGGGTAAAGATGGAACTACCTTAACCTAGTGAAGGTCACCCTAAAATTTCGCCATCTAGCTAGAGTTACCAGACTCCAAAAATCGTGAATTTTCCGGAGGTGGAAAATGTGGCGAAACGTAGTGGCCCTAGAATTTCACAAAAATCTGCCTCCTAACTCACTTGTAAAAAATACAAATTTTGTTCACGTGTTTAGCTGATCACTTCACAAAGTATGGAAAAAAGCTACCATTGCTGCGTAACAGGTACAAAATACCTAATGAATATCTCAGCAACGTGCAGAGATATAAAGCTGAAATTTTGTTTCTGATCATTTTGGGTCACTTCTAGGTCGTGTATGAAATTTTATTAAAATCGTATGGGCGGAACTGGTACCCGGTAGCAATGGGTTAAGTAATCTGTATGTCGTTTTTTAAGTACTCGGGATATGTGGCGTTAGAAAAATAAGATTTCATACTGAAAAAAACTTTTCAACCAGTTTTGCGATTGCTTGACTCAGATTTGTTTGAGCGCGCGTCAAAGATGAACACCAGCAAAGAGAAAATATGTCATATTTTCCAGACAGTTTTTCTTCGATGGCTGAAAATTAGTGTCCGACCGAATATTCGTTTTCGGTTTCTACTTCGGCCAAAATAGCTGAATACTTTAGCCGAAGGTTTTCGCCCTATAATGCAAGTCTGGAAAGTATGGGATTACTTTAACCGTAGACCTACGTTAAAAAAAAACTACTAATCTTACGTTAAGGTCGTTTTCGACCTCACATATGGGAGTTAGTATAAAAATTGACGTTTATTAAAAAAAAAAACTTTTTGGTACGGTTTATTCAAAAACTTGAAATAAAATACAACGGAAATATTTATTTGTAGTTTTTAAACACTTTCAAGGCATTTTACACACACATTGCGGTTGTGCTAATTTTTACAAATTTTTTTTTAGGCATCCGCAGCAGACAAGTTCTGTTTTTTTTTTTAAATTTTTTTCCAGGCAAAAACTTTTTTATTTGAAAAAAAATAAATAATAATTTACATTTTTATTTACGTTTGCTATGAAATCACGAAGAAATTCGAATACAAAAAGCTTCAGCATATAACGGGTCGAAAACGACCCGGATTGACAAAAATGACACAAATTACAAAAAATGTAGGGCCAACTTAGTTTTTAAATATAAACCAGTTTGATTGCGATAGATAGTGTCCAAGTAAGAAAGTCATGAAAAAATAGCTAAAAATAATAACAAATTTAAAAAATATTAGAAGTACAAAAACAAATTTGGTCGAAAACGACCCCAACGTAGGTCTACGGTTAAGAGAGAGAAATCTTGTCTGTTAGAAACTGAACTCTAAGACTGTTTTTGGTTTTTCTTTTACTAATAAATATATATATATATCTATTCTTTTATTAATTCATAAGTGGAATAAAGAAATTAATAAAAAAATAACGTCTAAATTTGATCAGTTTTTTTTTGTTGAAAGAATTTTTATTAGTATTCGGGTTCGGCCTTCGACCAAATAGTTTAGTTATGCCGAATATTCTGTTTCGGCTTCGGCCAAAAATCCACCTTCGGTCGGACACTATTTAACCCTTTCGGTACAGCTTTTTACTGGGGAAAGTTAAAATTTTAAATTTTACGTTTTAGGCTTCTATGTGGTTATATTAGCAACAATCCATAAGAAATTTTTAAATTTTTATACTCGGACCCTGTATTTGAGAGTGTTTTTCTTTGAGAGCAACCACATCGTTGTGGCTGCAATAATTACTTAAACATAAAACTTTTTATGCATAACGAAAATTTGAATATTTCTTCATTTACTTCAGCCAAATTTTTTTTAAAAAAAGTATCTAAATTGAAAGAAAACGTCAAACTAAAAAGTTATCTAATTTTTTTTCTTCTTCTTCCTTTACTATTTCAAGATAAACCATTAAAAAAACGTGTATACTTCTCTTTTCTCAACTTAATTATTCAGTTTATTAATTTCGTATTTTTCCTAAAACTCCAAACTATTCTAAGGAACAACAAAAATATAGTATCCACAAGTTTTTTGACCTAAAACAGGCACTGAAAAGAGACTATGCCATATGGCATAGAATAACCGAAAGGGTTAAAATGTAAATTTTGTTTATCAGTCAACTACGAGTAACTTTGTTTTTGTCATTTCTTTGCGGAAACTTTGATGCCAAGGATAATCATGGAATAAGCATAATCATGGAATTTTTCGTCTTCGACTGTCCTGTATGCACTGTTTTAATTGCCCTAAAAACGAAATATTGTACAAAAAACCGTTTAGAACTACATGAATAAAACTGGATACAAACGGGGTTCGTTGTATGGGTGTCACATGAGTTAATGCACATCAAACAATCGTAACCAAATTCAATTATTTTTTGAACGAATGGTGACTGGTGATGAAAAGTATATAACTTACGGCAATGTCAAGCGACAACGGTTGTGGTCGGATAGCGGTGAGTCGGCACAAGTGATGATCGAAGCCGAGATTGACGATCAGAAAGAATTTGGCGTGTGTTTGATGGGATTGACAGGGAATCATCTAACTACTATGAGCAGCTTTGCTACAGCCAAACTCTTTCGCGTTGCTCGATTATCATTCGCCTTAATGCATTTATCTTCGTGAATGTTTGCTGCATTTCAGTTAGCGCTGACTGATTATGGAAAGTGCATCACTTGCTACAAGGCTAAGCGACAACGGTTGTGTTCGCATCGCGGTGAGCCGGCACAAACGATGGCCCAGCCGAGATTGACGCTCAGAAAGAATTGGTTGTGTTTTTGATGGGATTGGCAGGGAATCATCTACTATGAGTTGCTCCTCTACGTAGGACATTTTTGTACCAATTTTGAATAAGTACGAAATGAACACTTAAACACATTTTCAGGTTTGGCTTAATTCTGGCGTTCAAGTTAATTTCTGAGCTTTGATGTATTCAGAGACCTATAGTAGAATTTTATGGCGAATATTTTCGTGGCACATTTTGTCCTTACAAAATACTGTTTTGCAAGACATTTCTGACATTAAAAAAAAAGGGTCAAATTGAGCCATACAAATAGGAGCTACAGGGTTAAAATGCTCCACAAAAATTTTCTTCGTAGTATTTTACATCAAACTGCTGAACACATCATATACCTAAAATGTGAGGTTAGATGGTTTTCGTATGCCGATTCAAAATAAGAATGTGCAAAATGGGGAAAACTTTGACCCCCCCTAAAAAAAAATTCAGATGTAAACTTTCAAAACGCCGATACACGTATATTTTTTGTTGGCCTCCTCTACCAGAATCCGTTGTCAGAACTTTGTTATTTTTTGTGTGTTGTGCAGTGTGATCAAACAAAATGGTAAATAATAAATAAAGCTGTTTCTTAAAGCATTTTCCTATCTCTCATAGTTCAAACTTAAAATGTAAAATTGAAGAAAACCACAAATGGCCATGGAAGTATGAAAAAATTTATATCTTGACGCTCTTGTGTCCGCAAACGGGCGACACTTGCTCCGACTTTGGGCGACAGTCTGCGGTATTTAACGAATTTTCTCATAAGGCCGATGTCTAAACGTGGCTAACAAACGGTTAAAGCATTGACTGCTGCTGCGAATTTGTGGGGGGCGGGTGCAGTGCGAAGTGTTACACAATGAGTGGGGGGCAGTGCCCGAATAGCAAATGGTGATAAGTGGAAATTAATTAAATGCCTCACGCGACAACACATCGACCTAAACCGCAAAGCATGCCACTCCAGAGCGTTGGAACGTTGGGCGGGATATGCGTGTCTAAGTGTTTTTATACGCATATATGTACAAATGTGTGTTTTTGTGTGTGCTTTAAATAAATGTATGTGGTGGTGTATTAAAAAAAAAGCAATTTGTTGGCAGTGACAGCTTAAGCGAAAAATAATCAAAATGAGAAAGAAAAATACGTCAGATTTTTAGGCGGTATGAAACGATTTTTTTAATTACTTTTATTTGCTTTTTAAATGTTTTCTATATTCAGTGACAAAACTGTTTGAATTGGACAAAATTAAAAAAACTTAAATTACCCTAAAAATACACCAAAATGGAAATGGGTTAGTAAGGGTTGTACCTCACGGAATTATTTAGTCGGCATGTTTCATCTCTTTCCTATATTTAGTTTCGTTTTTTCAATTTTGAACATAAAACAGGCTTGACTTTTCCCATATGTCTGCACTTTCTCTAGTTAGACACATTTTTTACAATTTCTGTAAAAAGATATGGAAAAAAATTTGTTTAATGAAAAAATATTCTTTTTGTGAGATATATAAAATAATAATTTAGATTTTTAGGAAAACAACCCTATTCGGCATGTTTCATCTCTTTCCTATATTTAGTTTCTTTTTCTATTTTGAACATAAAAATAGCCTAGAAGTTACATATATGTCTGCAATTTCAGGTTAAGCACATTTTTTTACATTTTCTGTACAAAAATATGGAAAGAAAATAATTATTTTCAATGAAAAAATTATCTTCTGAAATATATAAAAATAAACTATTCAATTTATCATATATTTTTACGAAAGAAGCCTATTCGGCATGTTTCATCTCTTTCCTATATTTAGTTTCTTTTTCTGTTTTGAACATAAAAATAGCCTAGAAGTTACCTTTATGCCTGCAATTTAATAAGTTCGACACAATTTTTTTTTACAATTTCTGTACAAAAATATGGAAAGAAAAAACATTTTCTCAGAAAAAATCATCTTTTTCTGAAATATATAAAAATAAACTATTCAATTTAGATTTTTATGAAATTTTGACTACCGGTTTCGAAATATTTGGTAATTTAACATGGAAAAAGTTTTCTAAAATTTATGTACTTTCGATTTTTTAACAAAAAGCGTAGCTGAAAAAGTCTTAAGAAACTCCAATTCAGGCCCTAATGGGTTAACAGGCAGAAAAAGCTAATATCATTGTAATTTTGTAAATCGTAGTATTTTATATGTTGGTAACCCTTTTTGAAACTAGATCAACTACGTCTATTTGCTTTTCAACTTTTAGACGACTATCACTAAAATGTATTTAAGAATGTATTGTGTCATTGAGTATTTGAACGCCATTGATGGACAGACGGCCAGATCACGGCCCATCCACGGCCCATCCACTACTTTCAAGTGTCCTCAACGCCTTTCTTCTTCAACTCCGAATGCCTGAGTTGCAATTTATTGCAACTGCAACACAGTCTGTGGCTGAGCGCATTTGCCGCATTGAGTGTGCAGTGTCCTTCGCCTTCAGTGTTGCCACACATTTGCCGGTTTAGGCCCACACCGCATATTCGGTCAGTCGGCAACGCTGTTCAGGTTGAACTTTCGGTCAATATCGACTCTGCATTATTGCCCACTTGGCACAGCACCAACAATAGTCGCACTGTGTCGTGCAGCACTGTGTTCGAAATGAAATTGCAAATTTAATTAACACAATAAATTGCCGGCAGCCGCATTGACAACTTTGTTATGCAGTCGACTATAAATTGTTGCCCCATTAACCATTCCACTTCAATCGCGACGCGTCGTGGGAATGTGATGTTTTTCAGATATGAAAATTCAAACAAGCAAAAACAATTTTTGTTTTGTTTATTTGTGACATATTTTTTGTAAATAATGTAGAGAGAAATGTGCATGGATTGAATGGAATACAATGGCCGTATGGGGGATTAAGACTAGAATTGAATATTGAAAATAGCCATTTGGTATTAAAAAAAAAAAACAGCTTTTCGAAGACAAAATATTCAAGTTGGACTCAAACCGGAATTTTACAGTCACGTTCAAATATCCAGCCAGATATGCAGTTCAAAACAATCTAACGATCTGAGAGTGCAAGGGTGAAATTTGTAAAATTTTAAGCCTTTCACATTTTAAAACACTCCGACACGAACTGTGAATCGTAGAACTCAGTGTGATGTTTACTTAAGGGAAATAGTCTTTCAAGTATACTATTCAACGATATGACCTCTGAGATAAAGAAATAAAGAAAGACTTTTGAACCGGATTTATACTCTTTTTGAAGCCGAAGAGTTTTGCTATCTAATCTATTCCTATATCGTAGAGGCTTTAAAATCGAAAAAACATAGCTTTTGCCGCTTTTGTGGTAGCTAATAATCTTCAAACTTCATTAATCTTTAGGGACACATGCTTCAAGTCTCAAGGCCGCAATCGAAGCTATTTTTTAAACGATTTTCTGAATAGCATAAGGACGAATGAAATCATCTATATACAAACATATAATCGTTTGTCCTGATTGACTGAGTGATTAACTAACGGATTCACCATCGCCAACCCAAATCGCTGAAGCTGCAAACATGAATTTTTTACTAAAAAATAAACCTCCGCTAAGACGAGGTTTTTTGAAAATCGGGGTCTAAAGGGATAAAACATGGGTTAAGATGTTGAAGGAAAAAACGTGATTTTATCGATTTTAAAATTGGTAAAAATGCTTTTAATCAGAAATAATTCAACAGGTATTTTTCAGTTTTTCGAAAATCAAAATTTGACATGGTCAACAATGGGTTAAGTTCATAGTCATATATTTGACTTTCGTTTGTCCTGACTGATTGATTAACTGACGGATTTACCATCGCCAACCCAAACCGCTGCAAACAAGAAATTTAAACTAAAAAATAAACCTCCGCTAAGACGCGATTTTTTGAAAATCGGGCTCTGTAGGCATAAAACATGGGTTAAGGTGTTGTATGAAAAAAAGTGATTTTATTGATTTAAAAGTTCGTAAAAATGCTTTTAATCAGAAATAATTCAACAGGTATTTTTCAGTTTTTCGAAAATCAAAATTTAACAGATCAACAATGGGTTAAGGTTCATATATTTGACTTTGTTGATTTCAAAATTTGTGGAAATCACTTGATATAAAAAATTATTAGACACATCTTTTTGAATTATTTTGAAAATCAAACTCAAATTTGGTCAACGATGGGTTAAGAGTTCTTATTTGAAAACGTGATTTAACACTAGAAAGACCATTGCGGAAATGTTGACGGTTTTTCAGTTTTAAATATCTGTATTTTCTATCAACTTTTGCTTTGGTGACTTTTATTTTTTTATCGTGAAAAATTTTAAATATATTTTTTATAATATAGTTTTATTTTATTTTTTTAATTTTAATTTTTATAATATAACTTATATTATTTTGTAAATAATAAGCTAAGAGTTTTTATTTGGAAGCTTGATTTAACACTTGAAAGACCATTGCGTTCATTTTGAGGGTTTTTAATTTTTAAATATATTTTTAATTTGTATGAAGTTTTGCTTTGGTGACTTTTATTTTTTTTTGGTGAAAATTTTTAAATATATTTTTTAAAATTTATTTTGTGAAAAATTAGCCAAATCTGATGTGTACTTTTCGAGATATCAGCGAATATGATATGTAGTCTTTGTAGGTATGGAAAACTTGCGTTCTTTCTAGTGTTAATAGGTCCATTGAACACAAATATGATGAAAACACTTCAAATAAGAAATAAATAGACAATTATTTTTTCATAAAAATCTGACGGACTCAAAAAAGGGCTAAGAGATTGATTGATTTTTTAGGGCCCATTGACTTCAAACTTGTGCGCAAAGTTGCAATTGAAATAATTTTGAATACAGAATGGGAGAACAAAATATGCTCTCTGAGCTTGGCTCTCTGCCTACGCAGGCACAAATTGCAAACGATCCTTCGGATGCACCACAAGTATGGAAGTTTTGAGGTCAAACGGCGGAATTGATATATAAATTTCAAGGCCCAAATCCAAAAATTATATATTCGTTTTTTCTTGATCTATGCACAAAAAATACCTTTTATCGATATATTTCATCGATAAAACAGACTTATCGATGTGCTTTCTTCCCGATATCCAACATATCCAACGTATATAAATTTGGTGCACTCGGTGCTTGTTTATTTACGTATTCCTGTATGTAAAATAATGTGTGAACGGAATTGCGAAACAGCTGAAAACGCGCGACTTCATTATTGGTTTGTCTTAGCAAAATCCGCGCACGCTTGATTGACGTGCGGCTGACGTTGGCAACCAGCGCGCGGCAGTGGTTGCCACTTCGGTTGTCTTTTGTCGGTACGGCTGGCAGTTGCAACGCGATGGCTTGTGAGCAATTTCATGGTTTTATGGTTTTGCGACGGTGCCACCTTCGTCAGCGTTGGGTGCACTTTGCATTCTTTGGCTCTTGTCGTCGTTGTGTCTAATGTTTATTTGTTGTTTTAATGCATTACAAGTAGTCGAATTGCAGAGAAGAGTGCACAACTTTGCGCTACTTTCACTTCCAACGGCAGGAAGTGCAAAAAAGTTTAAGAAAGCGCCAAAGCCCAACCGGAAGTGAACACAACAATAGCAAAATGCAAGTTTTACGCTATAAAGTGAACTGTAGAGGTGTGGTGTGAGCGGACTTCAATCTATTTTTTTTTGTTTTTTTGTTTCTGAATATAGCTGCGGTACGCCATTCAGGCAACGCCACAAATGATTTTGCAAAAAGTTAAATACCCGTTTAGAGTTTTTCGAGTTGCTGTGCACTAAAGTTCAAACTCATTTCCGCCAGAAAGCCAAAAGGCAGCAAATTGTTACATACATATCACATGTGTAGATGTTTGCGGTGGTATTCGAGTTGTACATATTTTCATAAACTCCAATGTGTCTTCATTCGAGTAATTTCCGTTTCAATCGAGGGTACTTTGACTTCTGTTTTGGAGTAAGGGAAATCCTCTCCTTTTCCTTAGAGTTTGAAGAACTGAATGTCTGCAATATGATCCTCGATTTTTGGACCTTACCTTCTAATAGGTATCAACGGTTAGTTTGGCTCGAGGACCTTAACAATAATTCTAATTAATTCAAGTCTGGGTTAAACTGTACCGCCTCTCTTCACTGACTTCACTGACTGACTAAAGCTTAATAATAGAGTCTTCTATTTAGGTTAGGTAAGCTAGCTGGCCAAGTAGGCCACGCAGAGACCCTTATTGGCTCCCTGGCGATACCAGTTGAAGCTCCTTAGTGTTGCATATCGATGTAAAAGTGATCGGTGAGAATGCGGGGTTTCCTGGCAAAGTTCAGCAGTGACTTGATGTCATGCTTGGGGACCCCCTCTAACCCAGAAAATAATAGAGTCTTCTAATTTGGGTCTCAAATAACATCGATGTGTGGTGAACCAATGTTCAATGATCTTGCCAAGAGAATTCTCGAAGGAGCGTGGTATGCTTCCAACATAAGTTTGGTAATCGATGTTGCCACTGCATATAACGCTAAAAGGTTCATGGTAGTAGATATTCGAGGACCTCTTGCAGAGGACACCTTAAAACATTTTCTTTGTCTTTAAACAGTGCCAGTTAAGACGACCATAAGATTTCCTGGAGCTTCTGAAGTCTTTTACTGGATTCCTTACGTGACAAGGCGAGGTGATGGCACATTAGGTGTGGAACTCTCTTTCTCCTTTCTATATTAGGAGGTTAGAGAAATTTCTCTGTCTGAAAACTTCTGAAACAAGGTCGAAATGTACTTACTCGTATATTCCGATGCAGTTTCTGCCAAATGTCTTCATGTATATATCTTCTAAATACTAATGCACATGGAGTTTTGATAGACTTTCGACCACATCTTCTGTTGCTCGCTGTTGCTACTTAAGTACGACTTACACTACGTCAACCATTTGAAGACCGTTTCTCTTTTGAGAATGTATCTTTCCATCATACCATGGAAACAGGTTCTTATGTCCTTAAGTTATGGCTTTGAATCCTAAGTAAATCAGCATTTGAAATACTTAAATAATGTGCAATAAGACGCCCGAATAGTGCAATGAGTCCTAGTCAATTTCATGCTTAGTGACGTTCTATTCGTTTTTCTTGTGCACTTTAAGTTCATTTAAGATTTGACTCGCGGACCATACGAAGCGAACTGCTTTCACAGCGTACAACTGCATGAAATCCATTTGGAGCCATTGGCGCGTATAAATTCAATTTATTGCGGCAAGAATTATATGTGATTGCAAGTGGGAATCGCAGGTGTTGTTTAGCGCGCGGACAGTGGGAATTTTTTTTATCACTCGCGTGTTTGTTGCTGCATAAATGGGGGAGAGGGTATGATGGAAGTGATAGCATTACATACAATAAAGACGAGGCATACGAGTACAACGAACTGTTGGTATTAGCGTGAAATGTTAATGGGTACATACTACGCTACGAGGAAAGTCCTTGAAAGAAGTCTTATGGGGTAAATTGTATCGGGTTAAATTCTTCTAGTTTGGAGAAATAGCAGAGAGACCATCGCCGGGTCGAAGCATCGAGGTAGAGATCGAAGCAAAGGCCGGTAATACGGATTGGGTCGTAGTGGATTGAGAAGATGGGCGATTCATATATGAAATCTAAAGAGAGATTGATTTAGGGGCTTAAGAGGGAAAACGATGTTTGGAGCAACACGCTGAATCGCGATTTGTATGAAATTTTTAACAACAGGGATATAGCAAAGTTCAACGTTGTTGAAATATCGTGTCGGATGATAGGAAATATTAAGCAAAAAAAAGTGCAGAAGTCGCCGGACTATAATGAAGGTGAAAGCAATGCTTTTTTGATTGAGCATCCAGGGCCTCAATAAGGACTTACTTTTGGTACTGCAGCTGTAGGGGAAGAAGCAGAGAAAAGAAGTAACGTGGAAAAAAGAAGTAGAAGGAGAAGTAGAAGAAGAAAAAAGTAAAAAGGATGTAGTTAGAAAAAGAAAGTAGCAAGAAGTAAAAAATAAGTAGTAATAAGTAGTAAGAAGAATGTAGTTAGTAGCAAATAGTAGTAAGTAGTTAGTAGTAAGTAGTTAGCAGTCAGAAGTAAGTAGTTAGTAGTAAGTAGTAAGTAGTTAGAAGTTAGTAGTTAGTAGCAAGTAGTTAGTAGTTAGTAGTTAGTAGTTAGTAGTTAGTAGTTAGTAGTTAGTAGTTAGTAGTTAGTAGTTAGTAGTTAGTAGTTAGTAGTTAGTAGTTAGTAGTTAGTAGTTAGTAGTTAGTAGTTAGTAGTTAGTAGTTAGTAGTTAGTAGTTAGTAGTTAGTAGTTAGTAGTAAGTAGTTAGTAGTTAGTAGTTAGTAGTTAGTAGTTAGTAGTTAGTAGTGAGTAATTAGTAATTAGTAAGTAGTAAGTAGTAAGTAGTAAGTAGTAAGTAGTAAGTAGTAAAGTACTGGAAGTTAAAAATAAGAAGAAAAGTGAGAAGTAAGATAAGTATAAGAATTAAGAATTAAGAATACGTTAAAAGAATTAAGTATTAAGTGAAGAAGAAAAGAAAAGAAAAGAAAAGAAAAGAAAAGAAAAGAAAAGAAAAGAAAAGAAAAGAGAAGAAAAGAAAAGAAAAGAAAAGAAAAGAAAAGAAACGAAAAGAAACGAAAAGAAAAGAAAAGAAAAGAAAAGAAAAGAAAAGAAAAGAAAAGATACAACTAAAACAATGCAGGTAGAATGAAAGAAGGGAACAAAAAAATAAAATAAGAAAGAAAGAAACGAAAAGGAAAGGAAAGGGAAGGAAAGGAAACAATTACGAAAATATTTGAAGAACAAGAAAAGAAAAGAAGAAAATTAGAAAGAAGGTAATGATTCCTAGGATCGGAAAAATGGAAGAAAGAAAGGAAGAAATAATAGTATAAAAGAAGAAATTGAAAGAGTGAAAAAAAGATATAAAAAAAGAAATGCGGAAATTTAAAACGCAACAAGAAAGGAAGGAAGAGACGAAAAATGAAAGTAAGATAAGAAAAAAACCAAGAATTAAAATTTGGAAAGAAAATGAAAAACTTAAGAATGTTAAAGGGAAGAAATTAATGATGAACTCAAGAATAACTCAACTTTAACTTTATCAACATTTTTGTAAATCTGCTCAAGTAAAATATTTTAAATATAGTTAAAGTGTTGTTTTCTACCAAAATTTCTGTCAGGACCCCCGCCTACCACTCCCTTTCGCCCTTCGAACTAACTATCCATGTCTCTAACTAAAAACAAACGAAAAATGTAACTAATTTTCCCATCGTTACTTGACATTGTTGTTATTGCAATTGAATTTGTTGCTATTCTCTATGCACTGTTTGTTGTTGTTGTTGCTTCAGCCTTTTGCATTGCCAGTGTCCCGTGAAATGTATGGCCCAGCTTAAAGGTGATTTTAATTATACGAAATTAATCTAGATTAACGTTTGGTATTCGCTGCGCATTAGCGTTGACCGTCTCCCTCTCCCACGATACAACAAACTAACTCGCCGCATACCGCTTCCGAAGTGTCTGCGCTGCCCAATAAACCTGGCAGAGATAAATGACTGTGTTACGTCAAGCACAGGGTGCGGCAAGGTGCGGGCGAACGTGGCAAACTGTGGTCCGGCCGCATACCATAACAACTGCTAGTGGTGAGTACTGCAAAAGGTAAACAATGCAGAATTGAAGGGGCCAGTGGTCATAGATCAGCGACGTGAAATTGTGAAAACTCAGAAATATCTAGAATCTGCTATCGATTTAAAAATGACATAATGTTGAGGAAATCTTTTTTATAACTACAGGAATTATGTAAAAAAGGTGAACTTTGATTTCTTACTGCAAAATTTTTCGTAAAAAATGTGGCTCTGATATCACAATGACTTCAAAAGTGATCCTGATGCGGATGATTTTTACCTTAAAAACATGCTTATAAATATATCCTTTTCCTTCTGGCCTTAGGAGGATTGCAGATTTTATATATATTAAACCTGATTTGCTAAAACTTACTTGAAGCTAAATAGACAGAATTTGGTTTCTCTCTCTCTGCTCTTGTCTAGAAGTAGAGAAACTACACCCACGTTGTCCGTTTTCCATGAAAATTGTCGATCTGATATCACTTTAAAAAAGCACAGCATCTCAACATCAGTCATAAATATATATACAAGTATATCCTATAAATATATCCTTTTTAACGTGTCCATTTGTAGCCTTCGAAGCGATGCACAAAATTTCTATTAAAGTTACAAAAATTGGTCTCTCATCATGTCTGCAGCAGCAGAGCGGAAAGTTGCTGATGCTGGCAACTCTGCTGACGTCGACTGACGACTGTCTAACGCTACTTGTACAAGTGACGACGGAAAAACGCGTCAGCTTTGCGCACAAATTTCGCTCGCAAACAACAGGACGAAAATAAAGTACAACCAAAATTGAAGCAACACAACAGACTCTGGCAGCGGCGGCGGTGATGCCCGAAATTAAGCAATTGTTGTCTCAAAATTAAAATGCAAATTAGCGAGGGTTGCTAAATATTAGCACGACGGGTAATGAAGTTGTGCCAGCTGTGCGGGCGGGTGTCGTTGCTGGCTGTGTTGTCACCGCTGACGCGCTGCCTGGACTTGTTGGCGTCAAAAAACAAGAAAAAAAATAAAACAACGAATTTTGCTTGGTTGATTTTCTTGTGAATTTCCGCAAAAAAAATGTACGCCGCCTGATGATTCGTGGAGCTGTTGAGCAGCTTTAACACTTGAAATGTTCACACTGGGAATAGGGTTGCGGTACTGATTGGACATAAGTGGATACTGGATCTGATGCATGATGGTGTTTAGACCACTTTTCAAATTGAATTATTTTCTGAGATCGGAAGATAGCGGAGGATGTAATTACATTATCCCACAAAGAAAGAATGCACCTTAAAATAAAAAAAATCCAGGAACATACTTTCACATACTTTTTTAGATATTTTTCTCTATGTTTTGGCGATTTTTAGGGTTTTAATTTTGAAAAATATTTTAAATTAAATGCGAAGTAGAAGGTTCAGCTTTACAAATTTTGAGACAAAATTTAATCTAATGTAATGTAATGTAATGTAATGTAATGTAATGTAATCTAATCTAATCTAATCTAATCTAATCTAATCTAATCTAATCTAATCTAATCTAATCTAATCTAATCTAATCTAATCTAATCTAATCTAATCTAATCTAATCTAATCTAATCTAATCTAATCTAATCTAATCTAATCTAATCTAATCTAATCTAATCTAATCTAATCTAATGTAATGTAATGTAATGTAATGTAATGTAATGTAATGTAATGTAATGTAATGTAATGTAATGTAATGTAATGTAATGTAATGTAATGTAATGTAATGTAATGTAATGTAATCTAATCTAATCTAGTCTAATCTAATCTAATCTAATGTAATGTAATCTAATGTAATGTAATGTAATGTAATGTAATCTATCTAATCTAATCTAATCTAATCTAATCTAGTCTAATCTAATCTAATCTAATCTAATCTAATCTAATCTAATCTAATCTAATCTAATCTAATCTAATCTAATCTAATCTAATGTAATGTAATCTAATCTAATCTAATCTAATCTAATCTAATCTAATCTAATCTAATCTAATCTAATCTAATCTAATCTAATCTAATCTAATCTAATCTAATCTAATCTAATCTAATCTAATCTAATCTAATCTAATCTAATCTAATCTAATCTAATCTAATCTAATCTAATCTAATCTAATCTAATCTAATCTAATCTAATCTAATCTAATCTAATCTAATCTAATCTAATCTAATCTAATCTAATCTAATCTAATCTAATCTAATCTAATGTAATGTAATGTAATGTAATGTAATGTAATGTAATGTAATGTAATGTAATGTAATGTAATGTAATGTAATGTAATGTAATGTAATGTAATGTAATGTAATGTAATGTAATCTAATCTAATCTAATCTAATGTAATGTAATCTAATGTAATGTAATGTAATCTATCTAATCTAATCTAATCTAATCTAATCTAATCTAATCTAATCCAATCTAATCTAATCTAATCTAATCTAATCTAATCTAATCTAATGTAATCTAATCTAATCTAATCTAATCTAATCTAATCTAATCTAATCTAATCTAATCTAATCTAATCTAATCTAATCTAATCTAATCTAATCTAATCTAATCTAATCTAATCTAATCTAATCTAATCTAATCTAATCTAATCTAATCTAATCTAATCTAATCTAATCTAATCTAATCTAATGTAATGTAATGTAATGTAATGTAATGTAATGTAATGTAATGTAATGTAATGTAATGTAATGTAATGTAATGTAATGTAATGTAATGTAATGTAATGTAATGTAATGTAATGTAATGTAATGTAATGTAATGTAATGTAATCTATCTAATCTAATCTAATCTAATCTAATCTAATCTAATCTAATCTAATCTAATCTAATCTAATCTAATCTAATCTAATCTAATCTAATCTAATCTAATCTAATCTAATCTAATCTAATCTAATCTAATCTAATCTAATCTAATCTAATCTAATCTAATCTAATCTAATCTAATCTAATCTAATCTAATCTAATCTAATCTAATCTAATCTAATCTAATCTAATCTAATCTAATCTAATCTAATCTAATCTAATCTAATCTAATCTAATCTAATCTAATCTAATCTAATCTAATCTAATCTAATCTAATCTAATCTAATCTAATCTAATCTAATCTAATCTAATCTAATCTAATCTAATCTAATCTAATCTAATCTAATCTAATCTAATCTAATCTAATCTAATCTAATCTAATCTAATCTAATCTAATCTAATCTAATCTAATCTAATCTAATCTAATCTAATCTAATCTAATCTAATCTAATCTAATCTAATCTAATCTAATCTAATCTAATCTAATCTAATCTAATCTAATCTAATCTAATCTAATCTAATCTAATCTAATCTAATCTAATCTAATCTAATCTAATCTAATCTAATCTAATCTAATCTAATCTAATCTAATCTAATCTAATCTAATCTAATCTAATCTAATCTAATCTAATCTAATCTAATCTAATCTAATCTAATCTAGTCTAGTCTAATCTAATCTAATCTAATCTAATCTAATCTAATCTAATCTAATCTAATCTAATCTAATCTAATCTAATCTAATCTAATCCAATCGAATCGAATCGAATGCATTTTTTCGGATTTTTTTTAATCAATAGACTAAAAAATAGAAAACATGTGTTTAAATTTTTGTGTGAAAAAAGTTCCGAATTTGAGCAGCTCTTGCACACATACTAACTAATTTTTCGCACAGGTTTTTTTGGACTTTCTTAGTTGGAGTTTTTTCTTTAAAATCACATCAAAATCGTTAAATTCTAAGATTATAAATTTTTTGAATTTTGTCTATGGAACGAATCACTGTGCAATGATTTAAACCGTTTAATGGGGTACTTGAAAAGTTTCAGTGATTCATAATGCTAAACAAAACTGAACTGGCAGCGTAACAGAAGTCTGCTAAACCTTAAAGGGGGCACGGTCAGGGTTGCTGTCGGCGTACTTACAGGTCACTGCATCCTTGGTGGCCATGCTAAAAGACCACAACTGGGTCATCCAGCCAACAATTTCTGCCTAAAGTGCAGAGACGTCGAAAAGCAAGAAACTATTCTCCACTTACTTTGACTCTACCCTTCTGCAGTTTATTTGCAAACCATCTAAGATTTTACTATACAGACAGAATGGAGGTCGACACTTAGGGCCTAATATGCTTCATAAACTGTTCAGGAAGGTTTCACACCTACTCGTAGTAACTCGAAGGCGATTTGGTGGCATCACAATGGACTAATTTTGCTTTGACCTGATTTCTTTTACGCAGAGAACTATGATGAAACGCAGGGAGTCTTTTAGATAAAAATAGAATCTATTCTGACATTCTGAACTAAGTCGTGAACTAAATCAAACACTGGATAACCTTAACGACTCTCGAATGAATAGAGCAATCGTAGTAGAGTTGAACTTCATAACTTACAAATTGTGTGATCATTTAAAACTTGCGCTTGGAGTTTGCATGGTTTACTCTTTTATTTTTTTATAGAAAGAATTCATGAAAATTTAACTAAAAAGCAGGGACCGTAACAGTAATAATTTTTAATATAACAATCAATGTTTATTTTTTTAATTTTATTTAATGACTCAACAAATAATAGTTATTTTTTATTTATATTTTAAAAATCCTATAATAACAATTATCACTGAATGATTTTTATTGATGACTTAAAATAGAAAAGTCACTGACTGATTTTTATTGATGACTTTTGTAAGTAAAAATCACTGAATGATTTTTATTGATGATTACAAAAATAAAAGTCACCAATAATTGTTATCATAGTACAACTAAAATAAAAATCGATATAAAACTGTTTGTGGACTAATACGAAAAAAATTAAAAATAATTGTTAATACAAAATTTTTAAAATATAAATAATAATTCTTATTTTTTAATTTTTCCATTAAAATTATAAAAAAAAAGCTTATTGCCAAGTTTGATTCTCCGTGCGAAAAGAAGTGTATTGATATATTTCATTTAGTTGTATGACCTTTCCTTTATAGTAATTTTTTCAAATATAGTTTTCATAAATTATTGTTATTTCCGGTCCTTGCTAAAAAGAAAATTTCTTATAGCGCAGAGGATGTTAAAAAAAATATCATTCAAACTTATTTATTTGTCTTTGTACGAAGCATATTTATAAAGTTTTTTTACTTCAATATATCTTTAAGACTTCAGACTATTTCTAGTTTCAAGCAACATTTTGATTCCTGGATACATGAATGGCTCAGGCGTTAAAAAAATTGTATGGGCTAAATGGAAATAAACTATTAAAAGGGTGAATAACTTTTTCTAGAGACCCATTTACACCATGAAGCTTTGTTTAAGATTTAAATCTTCAACGATTCGTGGCTAGGACCAACAGTAGGTGTCAGGGGCTGGATTATAGCTGCATCTGCAGATTAAACTGTTCAAAATAGGAGCTCAATATATTAGTTGAATTGTTGAACAAAAAGCGTCAGATCTATTTTGGTTATAACAGCTGAGCTGAGGAGAGCATACGGCTAATAAATACGGACATCCCCCACAAAACGGTACCCATCTGCCCATCGCAGCCTCATTTAGAATGACATGCACAACACTGAGAACAACAGTCCTCGAAGCTATGCAGAAAAATTGCCGCAACTGATGAATATTTTTAATGCCCACACTTTCGTTTGGGTACTGTGCAACAACTTGTCTAATTAACAATTTTTGGGCAAAACTAATTGAAGCTCATTTTGGTCAGACAGAGGACACCAAATGTGCTGAATTCGATGTAGATTTTTCGCTTGATTTTGTTTTTCTGCCTTATGTTTTTTTACTCTCGAGGCCATGTCGAAAGTCACCAGTCACTTTCACTTAACAACTCTATTACAAAGTTCACACACACACCCACACACATACACTGACATATCCAGGCTCCACTACGCACAAGCACCTTTCAGCTTTGTGGCCAGCAACAATTTCCCCAGTTGTCTGTCACAAAATTATCAACACAATAGCAACAAAGACGTGTTGTACATTATCTGCCACAGCCGTACGGGCCGCACAATCTACCCGAGTTGGGCCCTTAACACTGGCACGACCCTTTGTTTCGCTTGCTCACTGTTGGCGCTTTTGCCGTTGGGACATGAAAATGCCGAAAACGACTCGACTTGTTTAGCGTCGACTGCGAGTGCAAGACTTGTGACACACGCATGAGCAGCGCTCGTAAATTTTGACATTTGCCATTAAATCATTAAAACGGATTTTTGAAATGAGTCTTCAGTTTCAGTTTATGTGGCATTTTAATGAGTGTAGTTGGGACTTTGGGACATCGGGGACGCCTTGTTGGGAGGCGATCGTAAAATGCAAATTATGTCTGCGAGTTAGCACATTTGTGCGAGTCCGTCTGCCTGAATGTCCGTCTGGCAGCACTAAATGCGCGTAATTCAGCTTGTTACGAGGCAACTTTGTAACTGTCAAACAGTTTCATCATAATTTTATATTTTGTGTAATTAAATCGCTGCTGGAATGACCTTCTTTGGGTTATATTAAATTGAAGGTATCGAATGAGCTGAACATATGGACGGTTGCTTCAAGTTGGTGTCATAAAAAAAATCATAATGGACCGAATTGTGTCACTTGAGGGAGATGTCAGTTTGAAATTCAAGTTGATATGGCAAAGTTGGTAAATACATATAACTTGAAGATCTATTTTAGTCACTTGCCTTGTGATGGATGAAACAGCAAGTTGGTCTTGTGAAATCAAATAAAAATTCTGAAGAAATGTGATATAGAAATAGGAAAATGTTGCATAAATTAAAAAAATACTTTGTTATATTTTTTTTTAATTAATTTTCTTTGACTTACATAGTTCAGATCCTTTGAATATTTTTAAAAACCTATTTTAAAAATAATATTTAATGTATCCTGTTTGGGAGATCGAAGTGTGCAAAGAAGGTTTGAAAGGTTTGGAAGATTAGTCATGGTTCGACGTAGAAATCCACACAAATTTGTGATTTTGTTTTGTCAGAAACTTCATTTTGTGCATGAGTCCAAAAATTTCGATTTTAATTTTATTTTTTTTTTTAATTTTAAAAGTTGGACTCACACAAAATAACGTTGCATGACGTAGGTGTAAAGAAAATAGGCCAATTACCAAGAAACTACTTTTAGTGCCGATAATTTATCTCTTCAAAAGCAACTTCTGAACATAATTTCCTATACTACCAAACCCTATATTTACATAGGTTTTCATAGAAAATGAGCGTTTTTATCAAACGTACTAACCCATTGACCATTATCAGCAAAAAGGTAAGGTTAGGTTAAGTTAGGTTTAAAAAGGTTTTTGTGATCTCTTACTCAGTGAACATTCGGAACCACTGAGACCCTTAGCAAAGGTTAGGTTAGATTCGGAGTCAGTGTTGCCAGATCAGGAGATTTCCTCCTAGATTTAGGAGATTCCTGGCCCTTTAGGAGAATTTTGAGGAGGAGAAAATTTGGGAGATTTGATACATTTTGAGATCATTAGTGGCACTGATGCCTTAAATATTAAAAGCTAAAGTGTCCAATTTATTTTAATTAATTTTTATGATTAAAATTATTTTTATGATTTAATTTATGCAAGGAATGAAGAAAGTATAAAAGCGAATTTCATAAAGATCTCATTTTTTATAAGTTTTGTTTGTCTTAAGGCTGCAATAAAAAAAACGAAATATATTTTTATTTTTTATAAGAAGTTTAATTCCTTAGTTTATAATGACAAATATAATTTAAAAAATTTCTTAGATTTTTGAAATATATGGGAGGAAATTTCAGCTTTTTTAAAAGACTTAGGAGAAAGTAATTTGAGGTATCTGGGAACACTGTATTCGTATTCGCGTATTCCTGCGATAGTCACATGTTCACTCAGAGGAAATTCGGACCTCCTGTGAGCCGCTTTATGGAAGACTTTTTGCCACGTTGCACAGTGATTCGACTCCATACGACCGCGGGACAAAATTAGAAGGAGTGGTCCGTTCTTTATAAAATTTGGTATACTAGTTAATCATGGTCTGCTGAATTGAAATCTCTGTTTTGTTTTTCTTAAACTTTTGTAGTTTGGCAATGTCTGAGACTTAAATTTGCAATTTTCGTCAGTTTTGGTGAGCTATAGCAACGAGTGTGTTGGCTAGATTTTTCAGATTTTACATTTAATCGGTAACGCCAACATTGATAATTCCAAAGAGTAACAGAAATTGTCTTAGGAGCCTTTAGTTTTGCAATAAAAACGATAATAATAGACGTATGTTTTGCTATTTTGCAGTTTTCTCAATTTTTCATGCTGATTGCATACTTTTAGGGATAATGTCGAAAAATAGGTGTTTAGACCACTTTTCAAATTGAATTATTTTCTGAGATCAGAAGATATCGGAGGATGTAATTACATTATCCGACAAAGAAAGAATGCTGCTAAATTAATTTTAAAAAATCCAGGAACATACTTTCACATACTTTTTAGATATTTTCCTCTAAGTTTTGCCAATTTTCAGATTTTTAATTTAAAAAAATATTTTAAATTAAAAGTGAAGTAAAAGCCCCAGCTTTGCAAATTTTGAGAAAACATTAAAAACGAAAATGACCACATCATTTCTTAATCTATATTGAAAGTTATAGCAACTTCTTGGTAACGATGTATTTTTACAATTTTTTTTACTCAATAGATTAAAAAACAGAAATTATGTGTTTACATTTTTTTGTGAAAAAAGTTTTAACTTTCAGCAGCTTTTGCACAGAAACTAATTAATTTTTTGCACAGATTTTTTGGGGTTTTCTTAGTTGGAGTTTTACCTTTCAAATGACATCAAAATCGTAAAATTCTGAGACTACAAATTTTTTGAATTTTGTCTATGGAACGAATCACTGTGCGTTGGACTGATAACTTTTTCAAAAGCAAACATTCAGAGGTCTCAGAGGTTTTTATTTATTTAATTCGATTTATAGGCAAAAGTTATTTCAGACTAAAAAAATATTAAAAAAGTAATATTGCACACTATGGAGCTATAAACTAAGATGAAATCCTACTAAGAAGATACTAATTAAGGACTACGTTGAGTGACTCTAGGAAGACAGGATTAGGGAGCGCGTTATCAATGTCCGATCAAACAAACAGTCTATTGAAAGAAAGAGGAGCATTTAGCGCGTAATTCATACTGACGAATCTAACATAAAACGGCACAGGATTCGGAAGGACTTTCAGGACAATTGACAGTACAATTAATAAAATCAAAAACCCAGGAAAGTGATGGGATACTTGTCCTAATTTGAGAGATTTTAAATAAATAAGCTTAAGCCGTGCCTAGTGGGTGCTGCCGATAAAAAACTAAAAACTAAAAAACTAAAACTATAGAGGGGGTTTCTTCTTCTTGCTTACTTAAATTTTTGAGGTTCGCTCGATTTGTTATTTAATGTACTCAATACAAATCAATGGCATTGTGTTTTGTCAACTCGAATAAGCATTTTGTAGCGATGCAAATACTTAAGAATCTGAAAACCGCGTTGAATTTGTTTAGAATCTCATCAATAAAACAGCCATAAGATAAGCCACTTACAACTACAGTTAAATCGAAGAGAAGCGTACAGGGTGCCCACTGTTGATTATGCTCATAAGGATTCGCGTATAGTGACATTTTGCAGGTCATGCGCGAAAAAAGTTCAAAGCTAATGTGCTCGCTAAATATATTTTATCTCTTGTCTTCTGTAATGTCTACAGGCTGCTTGAACGCGGGCTTAATTCAACATACATTCACACATACATATGTATATACAATAAAATTTAATCAGCGACATGAATGTCAGCGATGGCATCAACTTTAATGGGATTATGAGCCAACCGTGGCCAATCGACTACGCATTAAGACAGTTTATAAACTTTGAATGTCAACGTAAAAATCTTGCATATAGTTAATTGTGCAACAATGACAACAACAACAATAAGAGCGATAATAAAGTCTACTAAACCCTATAATAAATGACAGCGTAAATAATGAAGGACGATTACAGTGTTGTTGACGCTGACATTAATGGGTTATTTATTGTTCATACGCATTGTGCAAACAAAGTACGGGAAGTGAGACAATAAATTAAAGCGTAATGAAAAACGAGAAGCAACAACAAAGTATGTGGGCGTACGAATTAGATAACATCGGTTCATTTGGATCCATGCAATGTGTTGATTTTTCCTAACTGAATAAAGCAGAAGTAGAAGCAACCGAATAAAGAAGTAAAATTAGTTTCCAAAGAGTTTAATTTGTCTACGACAGAAAGGTTTTTTTTTTTGGTTATAACGAATTTAACAAAAAAAATAACAATTGCGTCAATTGTATTGTTAGCACCCTGAGAGATGTAATTGTCATTTCCTAAAAAGAGCTGAGACATGGTGTAATCATAAAAGGAAGAAAGGCCAAGGCCTTTCAAGGCATTCAATCAGGAATAATATTATACAACATCTTGTGTGAGAAAGAAAAAAAAAAATTACAAAAAGAGGGGATAACCCCAAACACCTTTCTTAACCCTTATTCTCATACCCGGGTACCCGGGTGCCCACTGCGATGTATTTTCGTGAAAAAAACTGACAAATAATGAAAATTTTTTGTTTACCTTCCGGATCCTCGTTATTTAGGTTAAAAGCGAACAAATCATATATTTAAAAAATTTTGTTTTCTATTAGTGAAAACTTAAAAATTTCATGAAATGGGTACCCGGGTACCCCGGGTGCCAAACGACGTTAGTAAGTTTGGGTATGAGAATAAGGGTTAAGGAAGCGGAATAAATTGAATAAGAGTTCCTAGCATAACTTTCTCGAAGGTTAGGTAAGCTGACTGGCCAAATAGGCCAAGCATAGATCCTATTGGGTCCCAAGCGGTACCAGTTGGAGTTCCTTAGTGTTGCGTATCGCCGTAAAAGTGATCGGTGAGAATGCGAGTGTTCCTAGCGAAGTTCAGCAGCGACTTGATGTCATGCTTGGGAACTTCCTCTAACCCAGGAAAGAACGGCGTCCCTAAGTAAGTGAGTCGTAGTCTTGAGACAGCCAGACAAGAGCAGAGAACTCCAGGCTTTCCTTGGCTTTCTCGAAACATTTTTGCAAAATATCTAAGTAGTATCCTCGTTAATAGAAACGATACAACACTTCCTGTGCCACTGCCCGGCTCTGCAGGAACGCCGACTCCGCACCTTGGGGTCAAGATTCCTACCAGACCTGGCTTGCGCTGCGAAAGTTGAAATCTCGAATCTGCTCTCCTTCATTAAGACGTCGAACGGGTTTGCCCGCTGAGTGAGACTGTTGGTTAGCTCCAGAAAACCATAAGAAGGGATTCACAATGGGCCATTTTGACCTCCGAGTGGAAGTGCGCTCCTGCCGCACACATTCTTCCCTACCTAACCTAACCTATCCTCGTCCTTAACACAGAATCTTAATATCTCTACGTTGCTGATCTTCATTATGCCTCCTTTGTTATGGTATGTAATCACTCCTTTAGGAAGGCGCTTCCTTCCGACTGCAAAAGGGCCCTGTTCCCCTTCCTACTTACTCGATACCATCACATAGTCTGTCAACTGAATATCCCGATGTCATTAGTGGACACCAAACCCGCTGGATTATTTAGTGAGTTTAGTTTCCAGAGACACCATTCCAGGAAACCATATATATTTACAATTGATTGTGATTTTTAATACCTTTAAAAAGTCTCTCTACGTGCACTGACTATGTTTGAGCAACTCGTCAGCAAAAACCTCAAAACTGATGAAAAGACGGATAGAAAGATCTATTGGAAACATATTATAGCTTTGAGCCAGGTAAATATTGCTCGAAGAGACTTTCATATCAAACTAGCTGGCTATCAGTTAAGCTTAAGAAAAAAAAACTTAAGAATATTAGCTGGCATTCATTCGAAACAATGATACCCAGATACTCTGTAACCTGAATAGTTATAACAAAGAGTAGAGCAAAGCGAAAAAGAAGCATACAATAGAAATAAGAGAGCTAGCTTTTGAGCGAAAGAAAAGCAATCCAGGGGCATTCATTCAGAACATTTATACAAAGATACCCCATGTCCTGAATATAGCAACGGAGAACTGAGACTTGAGACCTGAGCAGTTTCCCGCAATACAAAAAAGATCTGGGAGAAGAACCAACGGGTGGAGACCCATTTACAGTAGAACCCAACCTTTGTATCCTTTTAGAATCAATGCAATACTTCGCATTAGTAGGGATATCCTTCAGCGTACTTGTACTTATTAAAAGAAGGTATGATGAATGGAGACTATAAACTTGTTATTCCCTATAATCCGCCATGAACAGAACTAAGAGAGTCATAGAAAATGGTGCAAACTTCTGAAAGGTCGTAATTTTTGAGTAGTTTACATAATGTTGTACGAGTCTGCTATTCATTGTCCATGGATGCCTGAATGGCTTGAGCTGGAAAAATTACTGTGAGGCCTCGTTGCACGTATGTTCCTCAAAAGTATTTTCAGCAAACAGTAGAGAGTTGATTGCCGACAAAACATTGCCAGGATATGTGTCAATGATTCAATATAACTAAAGAATTTGAGGCTTAGATTTTGTAGGACCTTAGATGATTGACGTGGCAAAAAGATCGCTTGAGTTTAACGATTTTAAAAAACCTATTCAATGAAAGTTGACTCGATTTTCTGAGTCCCATATACATATTTATAAAATATTTCAAAGGACTTTCATATCAGTGGTCTTATAAATTGTATTGAGCACCTTTAATGTACTAACCTCACTTTACTGAATATTTTACACTGCTCTGCTGCGTGTCTATGACTCTGTGTCACAAAAGAGCAAAGGACACTCGAATGCGCAAATGTTGTCAAGTGTCAGGACCACGAACACATTGAACGCATCGAACCTTACACGGCGCTACTGCAATCCATTTCACCACAATGGGTTATCAGCTATCAGGTGGTTGCAGTAGTAAATAAGAATTGCTACCCTTAACAGATGTGCCATATCTAAAATTTTATACGTCGGAAATCAAACGACCTTAACGCAGTCTTCTAGTAAGTTTCTCCCAATGCTTGGAAAATTGTTTTTTCATCATTGCCGCTTGAAACTTAGTAATTTTTGTATTCAGAAAAATAAAAAGTAGACTAGCATCTAAAGTAAAATGCATCGCAAGAGTAAAAATAAAATTAAAAAAAAAAAAATTATTAAACAAACTTTATTATAAGACCACAAGTTCGAATCTACTCGTGCAACAACCTCATACAATATGGCCGACGATTGTGCGGCATATTGGCAGCTTGATGTGTTGTTGGTAATTAATGCAACTGTCATGTTTTGTGCCCACTTAGAGCAATTCGAGGATATGGCACTTGTGACTGCCGTTCGAAATGGGCAAAACCGAAATGACCAAATTGTCCTTTAGCGTAAATTTGTGTACATTGGCGGCGCTTTGATTAAACCACATGGAATGCAGTTCATAATAACAACAACAACAGCTAGAGTTACTAAAACCACATGAAAAGCAAATCAGGCCCCATTTGAGAGAGATGTTTCTACTTGCTACTAAAGTTTACCAAAGTCCCCATGTAGCACTTGAAACCCAAGTAATAACTTGAAGTAGGTCCCTGCGCGAACCCCTGAGATTCATTAAAGAATCCAGGAAGTTCGTGCAGGAAGATCCCTTCCCTTCCCAGTCCCTTCCCTTTCCTACTATTTTCTTTCTTTAATTCCACCTCACTCTCCTTTACTTATCACCCTTTTCCTCCCGAGTCTTAAACACAATGAGCTTTTCGCCTGAGTGCTTGAGAAATTGGACCCTCTAGATTCACCTTCTTGGCTCTCCCCATATCCTTTCCATTCCAATAATTTAAAATATTACTTTCAGGGTTGTTAGAAAGTTGTTGAAGGCCTGACACCAGCTTGATGAACCGGAGACAGCCTCTCTTTTTTTTCATACCGACAACCGCACCGGAAACCGTTGTGTGGTAATTTCACTCTTTCAGCGTGCCTTCCCAACATGCCGTGTCTCATAAGTAAGTACAACAACTACCGAGCTGAAGGAGTCCTGGTTGAATAGTTGTCTGAATCGCCTTTTGTTCAGTTCATTAGCCTTGCAGATACCTATGAGGACTTTGCGACCAGGCACCTAATAGAAGTAGACCCGCGTGACCTGATATTGCTGACATCAGTGTAATTGAAATTAGAGAAGGTATCCAGCAGGGTCTGAGAGGGAGATCCAAGACCCTTTATTGACATCTATACGCTAGATGACAATAAAGGGTGCATCGAGCACTCTTCGCTGGAGTTTTCTCATCCAAATAAACGATGGAAGCCACCAATTCATGCTACCATAAGAGGTTACGCAGTCCTTGTAGATCCTTATGTTCAGTGTCTCTCGGTTTTGTGACTTCAGGCTTACCATAAGCAAATTCTTTGTCAAAAGCCCTGTTCCCTAAGCTTCACATCTTTTCGGTTCGTAGGAAAGTTCCCAGCACTTTAGGTCCCTTATAATGGAACGTATTGGTTCAAGGTTTGGAGACCCATCGAAAGATAGATGCACAGACCAACGGAAGTCCATGTAGGTAGGTAGATTCCTCTTAGTAGGTATATCCTGTCAGATATAGCTACTAGAACTTCGGACCTTCCAAGTGTACAGATCCTTGTCACGTAAATCGTCTGGTTTTCAATACCCCTAACGGCTCTCTGTCGACTACCGACTCCAACATCCCATTGTTAGACTCCAGCAACGCCAACACTTTGCCTCATTTGCCCCTCTCACCGCCGATACCCCCTCCCGTACCGTTGCGCATATTGAATAAATTGTTTTCAATTCAATCGGTTTTATATGTCACCGCTTACGAATGAGTGTTTGCGTGGGTGAGTGATTGCATGTAACGGCCAACACGCATTGTGCGGCCACACTCGTTTGACATGCAAAATTACTGCACTGCATGCCGACAATGTCGCTTAGCTGAGTGCCGAAAACGGCAGCGGCGCAACAACACAATGGCGCACTCAGTGCAGCACTCGATGTAGCCGGGACGTTTGTTTTTGTATGCGTAAAAAGCCACAACAGCGAAATTCCATTCGCGGCCAGCAGATGAAGCGCTTTTCGAGTGCTGATTGGCGCGTGTGACGATTCGCATATTGGGCCGGCGGCAGCGACCGGTTGGTGACAATGCTGCTGAGTGGAAGTCGCTGCTGGTGGGCGGAAAGGGATGATGACGGTGGCGCTAAGTGGACACAGTCGTTGGCCGTATATAAATAAATTAGAGGAGCGGGCGCGCGCTGGCGGCGACTGCGTTGACCAGCCACTGCCGCTGATTGCAGCGACTTTCAAAATCAATTAACAACATCAAACAGACGGCTGCTGTTGCTACTGTTTGATGACGCTGCCGCTGGTGGTGGCGGTGAGTGCATTGATTGCCGCACGGCTGTTTGAGTTGCAACGCTGCAGCGAGTGCACAGCGCCGCACAAATCCAGACGTGCGCAAATTGCGTATGTAAATTAAATAGAACATAAAATGCGACAGACAGACACAACGACTACAATGACGATGACAGATGCAATGACTGCGATGGTTGGTAATGTGGCGTTTATGTTATTTCGGAGCGCGCTCAACACGGCAGCAATTAACGCGTGAGTCGCATACCAAATACCCATAAGTCGAAATTCTTACGGTAATACAAGAAATTTGCAAACCATATGGAACATTGACAGTCAGGACTAAAGAAGTCCAGGCATGTCATACGTTTTGGGTAACACAAAAAAATCAATGTGTTTTGGAACCAACGTGCAAAAGCTACGAATAGCTCTAGAAGGATGCAAAGATTGGGAATAGAGTTTGGATGCATAACTTATTTACTTAACTGACCATAACAACCCGTTACCGCGTTACGACCTGCCGCAAAAACTCTCTCCAGGCGCCTCTGTTTTGCGGGCACCTTCTCCAGTTGGTCACACCAAGAGATTATAGGGCGTCCTCAACTTGCTCCTTCCACCGGAGACATGGCTTCCCTCTTCGCTGTCGATCTCCAACTCCAACTGGAAAGTTGTGACTCTCTAATTTAGAAATTCGAGACAAACACGAAAACTCTTTGCAGTACGTGGAAAGATTACCTGGTTCACCTGGAGTTCGGTTACTAGAGCGGGTTGTTCGGGGTAGACTCGAAATGACATGATCAGATGAACATGACATGATCTGATCTGTCAGAATCAGATTAAGATGGCATACATACAGAACGCCAAAGCGGGAGTATCCCTCTCCACATGCAAACCAATCTTTGAACGCGTTTACCTAAACAAAGCTATCAGGAGATGACTCCTAGAACATACACATTACTGTTTCACAATCAACCAGAGAGGATCCAGCAAGTGGATTGTAGTAGGGGACACTGCATCCTTGGTCAACATGTCAACAGACCAAGACTGCTGTACAATGACTTCTGCAAAAGCTGTAGTGACGAAGGCTCTCTATCCTCTACAAATGCCCTTTGCGCTTTGGAGAACGCTATTCTACTTCTTGGGTTTACACTTCCTGAGTTGCTTAGCGGCCCTGGGGGCGACGCTACGAAGATACATCTACCAACTGATTAGAATCACAAAGTGGCACCCACAAATGGGAAATGTATAGGCGGAAACACCTCGAGGTACTGTGCGAGGTTACTATGGTTTTTGCTTTTACTGATTATTTATAATGTTTACTAATTATTTTCTTGCTAAAAGTTAAGAACACTAGATCATAAAAAACACAAATTTTCTCTACAATGTACATCCTGTATAACTGCTTGTACACTACTTTTGGTATCGTAGTTTCCACTGTAAATTGTGAAATGCTCCTTAAAAGCTGCATTGATGTGGGGCTCACAATGAACTGTGAACTCTAATTTATTTGACTGTCTTCTGGTAAACGTCGGTGTATGCACTCGTGTTAGGAGCGGCAACAATGCAGCTACACAATAAAAGGCACACACGCTCACATGTGTGGCTATGAACCCAGTGAGAAAATTAAAGGTATGTGAACAAACCAGATAATGAGGCATCGGATAAAGTTATAATTGGATGGATAGAGGATTGTAGGGTCAAAGATAAAGAGGGGGAATGCAAGAACGGATCGCGAAATGGACGCGTAATCAGATGGACGCACAACTTGATAAATGGTTGAATGAACAAAAAGACAGATCAATGCATAAGGAAGGACGAGATCAACGATTAGACGAATCAACAGATGAACAAAAAAAATAATCAAATGTGCTCAGGATGTGATGGAAAATTGAAAGAACAAAACAACCGATGAAGGAATCGAGGGACATTTCGTCGAATAAACAAAGTTGATGGTTGAAGAAACAGAGGAAGGAGATGGAAAAACAGATTATTGAATGGACGAAAATTAGATGAACGCATGAGAGACCATACGGTTGGATAATTGAAAAACTGTTAGAGAGACGGAGTAGTAGATTGCCAAATAGAGGAAGGAAAGGAAAGAGATTGTGGAACGTACAAACAATTGAACGAATGGATACTGAGATGGACATTAGCAGGGGATATAAGCAGGGAGAAACAGATAGAAGAGATAGAAACGGATAGAAAGATGGAAGCACAGATGGTTCACGAAGAGATGATGAAAGCCTTGAACGGAGAACAGACGGTCGTGTAAAAAGATGGATGAACGGCAAAAAGGAGAGAGTCCGATGGACCTTAAAATAGAAAGACAAAAGGAGTGATACATAGATAGATGAAGGCAGTGGCGCACACAGGATTTTGGGAGGTTTGGGTAAAACTTTTGAGCCGCATATCATTCGGAACCATATTTTGTACCAGCAACTTTTGTGTTTGGGGGGTTTGAACCTCCAACCCCTCCCCTCCGTGTGCGTCATTGAATGGAGGTATAGATGGAACGAAGAGCTGCAAGAAAGTCGATTCTCTGCAATTTAATTTTTAATACATGCAGTCTTTGGGAACCAACTTTGAACTTGTTAAATCCTTGAATAATGTTTAGAACCCAACTTTGAACTCACTAAAGACTTGAAAATATCTTGAAAGCAGTATCATCTTGAAGACTTATTTTTCTTTGCGTTTCTAACTTCCATCGTTCATCGTTTGAAATCGTACATTTGTTTGAAGCGTTCCCGGTGACTTTTCGCATTGGGTGCCGTCAGCCGTAGGTGCATGTTGCACTGAAGTTTGTTGCCGGTAAGGGTTATATTTCATGGCAAACATGACTTGACAACATACCGTGGCCAAATATGCGAACAAATATGCAAACAACAGTTTGGCAATTGCCAAGTGTGCCATGAAATTCCATCCCGGGCGGCACGGCACGGCGCTGCACATTCACCAGTGGGTGGCGAATGCGGCTGTGGTCGTGGTGCGGCGAGAGGCGGGCGGGCGGGCGGCGGGTAGTGCTTAATATGGCTTGGAATGGTTGTTGCGAAACTTGCAACACAACAGACACATCACACAAGTGTGCGCCTATCCGCTTGCTTGCGCGTGTGTTCGTGTGTGTCGACAGAATAAACGACCTTTTAAATCGAACTTTGCACACAGCCATAGAACGTAGAACAACCACGACAGCAGCAGCAAAAATAACAAGCAAGTAACGCGCTCATTTAAATTATGTTAACCTCAAAAAGCTACGTTGTGCTTCGCCAGCTTGCACCGGCAGCCAATGCGTTCGCCAGTCGGCCGACAGACAGTTTACAACACAGACCACGCACCGCCCGCGCCCCCCGGCCCCGGCGCGCATGTCACCGCACGAATTTCACATATTGCCGACATGCGTTCCACGCGGAGCAATTTGTGCAACATTTCACCTGTGCAGCCCGACGCCCTCACAGTCATTACTCTGCCCGCTCCGCGCAGCATTTACACGTTTACACCGCGGCCGCACTCCAGCCGAACTTAAACCTTTCGCCCGCCCGCCAAGCAGCCAAATCCTGCACAATTGATCGCCGCTTCCGATTGTTTTAATATGCTGGCGTTGTTATATTTCCTGATTGTTGGTGTTGTTGTTATTGCTTTAAAATGCTGTTGACTGGTGCACTGTTAATACAAAGTTGAAAGACTGGCACCAGTCGCATGCTGAAATTTCATGAAATGTGTGGCGTAGCAGTTTTCATTGTTGCGGCGGAACTGTGTTTTTTTCTCCCCTATAAATAAATTTGAACAGCGAAATAGTTGGAAAATTGTCATGAATTGTGGGCATAAAAACTTTAAAGCAGAGCTATACGAGTTCATAAGACTTGTGCAAGTTCTCGAATAGTCAGGCGGCTATTCAGTGCCTGGTAGGTGTAGAAGAGTTCCCGGTAGGTTTATCAGAGCTTTTTTATTATGTGATTCCGTACAGTTTAGTAAGAGGCTTTTGATTTGGTGCATTTCTGGTCATAGAGGCCTTGAGATCAACTGTGGGACTCACGAGATCGCACCTAGGTGGCACCTCTCTCTCACTCGTTGTCGACCCTACCCTCGCAGCTGTAAGGTGGGACCTCAAACGAACCTACGAGTATGTTGGGGTATTAAGCGAGATGTGTATGGATGAAGTACATGCTGTCTACACGCAGGGACTCGAAGCGGCTAGTACCTAACGTCGAGGCCGACAGGTATTAGTCTACCTTGGCACCGCCTTAAACAGCAGCAATCATATCAACCTGGAGACAAAGCAAAGAAGTACTCCTGTCAATAGGTGCTACTACGGTCTCGGTAGGCAACTGAGTAGCAGATACCTCTCTCGACCGATAAACCTTGCACTCTGTAGAACGGTTATTCGGCCCGTGCTCCTCTATGGCGCAGAAGCATGGACGCTGTCGCGTAGGGACTTTGGGGTGTTCGAGAGGAAGGTACTTCGCAAAAGCTTCGGCCCTATTCGTATTGGCGACGACTATCACATACGAACCAACAACAAGCTGTCTAAAGACATGGACGTAGCTCGCTGCCTTGGACCATTTTTGCTGTATGGACTATGAAACTCCAGCGAAAAAGGTGTTCGATGCGGTAGTTGGAGGTCGACGGCGAAGAGGGAGACGGTGTCTCCGGTGGAAGAACCAAGTTGATGAGGCTCTATCTTCTCTTAGTGTGACCAACTGGAGAACACGCATGCGAAGCAGAGGTTACTAGAGAGAGCTTTTGTGGCAGGTCGTAACCCGATACGGGATTTTTATGGCCAATTAAGTAAGTAACGGCAGCCGCCGTGGCTCAGTTGGTTAGTGCGTTGGACCGCGAGTCGAAGGCAGCGACCCAGGTTCAAATACTGCCTGTAATAACACCTAAAAAAAAAATAACGGGAAAACTCGTTTTCTCTTTCGGTGGCTGTCCTCTCAGCAGGAAATGGCAAACCTCTGAGAGTAAAAATTGCTTATGAAAGAGCTCCCAACCTGCCGTTCGGAACCGGAATAAAACTGTAGGTCCCTTCCACCCGCGTACAAATTCACACGCACAACACGGGTGGTTGCGGGAAGCTAGGCCTTAGTCTCGCGTAAGCGGGCTGTCGTGCCAGTCAATTATTAAATTAAATTAAGTAAGTAAGTGGATGGATGAACCCAATGGTGGCAATGCCAGGCAAACTTAGCCATCGATCCATCACTCCGTCAGCACGACGATCTTTGAGCTTACGGATCATTGTTAAATTGGTAGAGGACTTTTGTTGGGGTTGTGTTTCAAAGAAGGACAGAGAGATTGCTAACCACCTCATGTGACAAGACTCTTCCCAGAAGTAGGCTTCAGATTCTTGGCTCACAGATCTTTATCAGCCTGTGTGAAGTATCTTCGCTGTGTTTTACGGACACAGACAGGTTTATAACGGTATGCTTGTGATTCCCAGCGATGTAATTTGTCGGAGTCGGACCGTCAGTGTGCTTTCATGCATAGGGCTGCCCGTCTAATCTAACCTTTTTTTTCCGCGCAGGAGGTGGAAATCTTCGAAAGATACTGGGGCAATCCACCAGCATGCCGGATTCTTACCGACTAAAACCACCCCCTGTTAACCCTTCATTCCCTCTGCGGAATTACCGCTAAGTATCGCATCTATCCTTACCTACCCTATGTGACCTTATAAAACTAAAAACCACAACATTGCTGTCTGTATCGGATTTAATGCCAAAAGTTATCTTTGTTTGGTTATTTGGAACTAAAAGTATTTAAAATTTGTATTCAACAAACTTGTTTTACTGACTCCATCAATTCATTTCTTATTAAGATTTCTTTAGTTATTGATTTTTTTCTGCTGAAGCTATGAAAAGAAACAATGCGATCTCGGCTTTTTTGTAAGAATGTCTATAAGAATTTACCTATAAAGCAATGCAAAAAAAATCAATGAACTTGAGCAAACATCAGACAACACTAAACCGAACCCAGACAATCCCCAAAAACTAAACGCAGTTCTCCAATTTATTTGGTTTGTTTTCCAAGTGTTGACTGCAATAGCTGTAAATCACATGACTACACAAAAACAAGCATTGTTTTTCTATGCTATGCAAACATAAAGAAAGAAAGAAAAAAAATTCACTCAGAGCAAAACAAAGAACTGCCATATTTAACTTTCATCGAGAGCACACTTTGGAAATCTGCTTCGAGATGCTGCCGTGACCGAGAACTGAACTTTCCACTTCTTGGCTGCGTAAGGTGTTAGTGCAGCTGCGCGTGTTGTACCTGTCGCTGCGGCCAGAATGCTGCAACGCCAGGCAGCGAGCCGCAGCGCAAACAATAGTCCAGCGTGGACCGGTCGACGGCAAAGCAGCGTCGCAAAAGTGTGGCAGCAACAACGGCAGCGAAGGTCAACATCATCAACATGTCAACGGGGCTGCGTGCGGCCCGGCTCGGGTTTATTTTTGCCGGACGACGCGACGACACCACATCGTGTTCTCCTTCTCCCGTGTGCCGCATCTTGTGCTCCGGCAAGATGATAATGTTAAAGTTTTACAACTTAAGTCGTCAAAGTCAAACACACTCTGGGGAAATTACAAACGCATTCGGCGCCGAGTGCGCCAGCGGTGGAATGAAGCACGCAGCAGCAGCAGCACATAAACGAACGTGAAGTGTGAGTTAATGATATTCCAAGTGCAACTACAGAGACACACCGACACACACTCGCACACGCAGCCAAGTCAGCCGACCTGAGCAGTCCAACGGACCCAATTGGCGTACCCTGAAGCAACTGGAAGCAAGACAAATGCTCCAACTCGCACCTCGCAAGCCATGAGCTGCCAGTGTCGCTCTTTATGTTCCCATCTTAACCCACTAAAGCCTGACCGTAGATTGACCCTTGAAGCTTCTCAGTTTTGTAACTTTCGACACAAGTATCAGACAAACACAGTTTAGGGTGCTCACCTAGGCCAGTCTTGGTACGTGAGTTACCAGAAAAAAGATAAAGAACTTCAAACTAAACGCCTTACTCCTCCAAACCACTTTAAAAAAGGAAAATCATGAGACTCCCCTAATATCGATATCGAGATGGTCCATCAGAAAAGAGCTCTAAGGTGTGCAAAACACCATCTGTGTGATCAGTGCCTTAGCAGTTGCGTAACACTCTCTTTGGGGTATTTGAGTACCCAACCGCCACTAACGGGTTATGCTGAATCTACGCGACTTTACGATGTTATAATTCTGCCGCTGCGAAAAGCGAAAGTGTAACAGCAGCCATTGGCATAAATAAAATTTTACGTGTGTGCCAATAAAGGTGCAAGTTTTGGTTGTATTTTTTTTTCAACGCAAAGCATTGTGGCGCCGCAGAAGGTGGGGGCAGAGAATTGTAGCCAATATAATTTTCATGGATACTAAAATTTAAATTCTAAGGGCCACTTCACTTATAAAGTAACTGGCGGCTGGCTGGCGCAAATGATGTCTTGACCCCAGCAATTCATTCAATTATAAAATAACGTTTTGAGGTTAGCGTTTAAAATGTAAAATGTATTTCTTGGCATACTCAAGTTGAGGCAAATATTTGTGGGAATTCATATTAAATGATGCTATGTGAGTTCCTTAGGCATACTAACGGGGCACTGCTTATAACGGGCTTACGCGCAAAAGATGGATATCATCAACTTGGATGAATGCAGGAAATGCAAAGAAACTGGAGCCAGGGAATCCTTGGAGTATATTCTTTGGTCCTGTCCGGCTGTCTCAAGACTCTTCCTTACCCACTTGGGGGTGCCGTTCTTCTCTACGTTAGAGGAGGTCCTCTAGGAAAACCCACATTCTCACCGATAACTTTTGAATCCATCCACTAAGGCGCTCTAACTATGTAGTACCGTTAAGAACCCAACAGGATCTATGAGTGACCGACCTGGCCACCTTACCTAACCTAACCTATGTACCTTACTTTCCACTGTGTTGCCCCAAATGTTCCCACCACACGCATATCAAAGCCCTTACAAGGTTTTGACAACCGCACCTGCTAAAATATTGAAGAAATTCGCTCAATAATTGATCGGCCTTAATCAATTTGTTTTCAGATCTATTAAGTAGACCATAGTTCCACTGTGCCAAATATCTTAAAGAAGATCCATTTACATCGAATCTACAGAAATAATTTTAGATAGAACGCAATAGATTCAAGCTTTCGACTTCCGTTGCTTTTGTTAGAACCATCAGGAATCTTGACTCTAGGATACGGAATCGGCGTCCCTGGAGTAACGGACAGTGGCATAGAAAGTGTTCCAGACATTATGTGTTCCAGACATTATTTCCATGGGTATAATAGTTTCAAATCTGGCAAGTTTACCATAGTCACACTATGCCAAATGTTGAAGCAGACCTAAGAGCACCAAATCGATAGACCAATACTCTCTCACAACTCCCTCCTACTGTCTCATTGTGTCGTTCACCGGGCAGTTAAACCCTAACAATAAAACACCTGTATTTTCTTTCTGATTAAAGATCATCTCTCCAACATATTCAACGCTATTCGAAAGTTTTTGACAAGGCGACTCGCTGTCGTAGTATTTCTTCCGCTATAAAGAAGAATCTTCGTGAAGCCCATGGATTCTCTTTAAAAGTGCATTGCAGATGACATTACATGAACTTCACTGACATTACTGGTTTGGAAATGTCACCTGCATGATGAAACTCTGACGACAAACGTGTACGATGCGATATTTGAAGGTCAACAGCGGTCTCTGTAAGAAGATTCGGGATTCGGGATTCGGCCTCTCATAATTTCGTGAAACAAAATGACAACCAATAAAAGTGTTTCATCCACTTACATAAATCATATCGGGCAAAGAAATGGATACAATGAAAAATGAGTTCGTCACGTTGCGTTTCCATTGCAAAGGGCATTAACCTTGTTGCAATACAAAGATTTAGATTTCTATGCTTTATCGGATTACACACAAACTATTGACAGGGTCACCCTTGTTTGTACGCACTGTTGAGCACTCAATCAAGAGTTGCGCTCTTCGTTAGAGATGCAGCTACAATTTCCTTGATATACTCGCATTGTAGCACTCTTATCATCCCTAATCAAGTATGTTGTAAGGAAATGTGCGTTCGGTCTTTCGTTATATTGGGTCACTTTAAAATATAAGTGTCGTGCTATTTGGTGCAGATATATAAAGAGAAGGATAGCTAAGTTCAGCACATTCCAGATTGGAAAGAGTTCTTTTCTGCTGTGACTTCAAATGCCTGAGTGACACAGTAAAGCTGGTAGAAGTTCTGAAACCCACCGCAGCCGCACTTAAGAAACCTGATGGATCCTTCGCGGATGATTCCAAGTTGCACTTAATAAGCTTTTCAAGAAATCAAGTGAATGTTGCCAGTCAACTATCCTCGGATGAAACTCTTCTTAGGGCAGCTGCACCCTCTCGAAAGGACTCGTAAATTAGCATATCCACGGCGAATAAAGCCGCTCAGTTTAGCACCAAATGTAGTCTAACCTTTGGTACTGCGTAGCATTAACAGATTAGAGGTTGCTAAGAAGCAGAAGGATTGTTAAGAAGCTTCCTGTGATCGTCAGCTATAGAGACATCGTTCACCATAGTAAAGAAATTCCTTCACGAGAATGGGTTCACATGACGCACAAACACACATTTCAGATGAAGAGGAAAAAGATCCCCATGGTTTCTGTCCTCTTTACATTTCTTCATTTTAATAAGAAATTTCCGGATGTTTCTAGTTAAGTTAGAGTCGCAGTTTAAAGTAACCTATTTTAGGTCAGTGCTAACCATTTGTAATACCATTAGTAAGGGCTGACCCTAAGGAACTATGTAGTAAATGTACATCCCCTGTGTTAGAATGGAGCGATATCGTTCTAAGTTGATAAAGATTTAAAGATCGGTCGAGGAGGGTTTAGGAATCGAGACACATTTTCACGGTGGGACGTAAAGTAAGGGAAGTTTTCCTATTCATCATCAACACTAAATAAGGAACAAACACATCACATTCAATGGAGGACCTCAGTACATGAAAACAAACAAGTATTCTGAAAGCTACATCGTAGGGCATTAATACGTCGTTGAAGACTTACTGTTGACTTGACTTTCCTGTCTCCAATTTCTCCTCATACGTTCACTCTCATATGTTTCCTGCACCCCAATTACGCCCGGATTTGACTGCACTCACCCCTATACACATTTATAATATTTGATTTTTGACATGGAATTTGTTAGCATTCTCTGAAGATAAGCTTTTGTGGGGGAGAAACGCATGGCGCAATCAATTCGAAATCGAATCGAATTCGCATGAAATATTTTATTGCAGTTAACTGCGAATTTTAATTGCTGCCAAAGTCGCGTTGACTTGGCGTCGCGATAAGCAGACAAGCACGTTTTGCGTGCACTCCCATCCTCGCTTCGGACGAAAGCCCACGGTGGCACAGAAACCGAGACAACAACGCGCGTGGGCGGAGAGAGTGCCGCGATAAGGCGAGACCCGCAAGTCGCAAGTCGACTATAATGTTTGGCAACTTTATTATCAGTGACAGTGAAAGTATTTCTGAACTGCGTCTGAATGCACATCGGAGACGCTGCGGCCTTCTGTGCGTTACGCCTCCTCGCTTGTGTGGGACAATATTACCGCCTCGCGAAACAATAAACGCCACACAACGCGCCTAACGAAATGCAAAATAACCGCCGCGTTTACTGGTTTTTAATGACTGTTGTACAATGAGCACGTTGGCAGAACGGGGGTAGGGGAAAGAAACAGTGATTTTTGTTGCTGATATGCGCGCTTGCGGCGCTCAGGCTGACAATTTACGAGTTCTGTCTTAAGTACTTGAAGTTTGTACCAAATCAAGTACAGCATTTTTAAAATTCCCCACTGTGGCGGATAGCTCGTGTTTTGCCTAAATTCAAAAAGAAAAAAGAAGGAAGACAGCTGAAAATAAGACTAGCGGACCTTTCTGTGACCTCAAGTTTTGTTTTGCTTATTTTGTCGGCAAAGTACGGTGGACCGAAAAAGTTCGAACGGAATGGCTAGAAAAGACTGAATGAAACTTATGGTGTCTTATGTTGGAATTAAGTGTGATACAAAGTATTCAAAGACAGCCAAGCAAAGGCCGAGCACATGCCTTGTTCTGGAGGATGTTTGATTGGTTCTGTCAATTAAATATCACGAAGGAAAATATGCTCGATAATCGCCATTCGAAGCTCAGATGCATTCTGCATCTCGGAGGTTATGTACCTATTTATCAAGTAGAGATGGTGTCAAGTATTTATGGTGTCCCATGCTGGAATTAAGAGTGATACAAAGTATTCCTCGTTCTGGAGGATCTTTGATCGCTTCTGCCAATAAAATATCATCAAAGAAAATCAAGAAAAATCTTCGAAATGCTTGATAATCGCCATTCGAAGCTTAGGAGGGACTACTTGAGATCTTAACATCTTTCACTGGTCTTTATTTTTAGTCATAAATATGAAGTAGTATCAGGTCGAGATCTTTTCGGAAGAAATAAACCTCAGGTGCACTCTGCATCTCGGAGGCTGTGTACCTATTTCTCAAGTAGAGATGCTGGCACTGATGCATGCTTTGGTTCACTTAATTGTGAGTCAGGTGTGGAATGAGATCATTCTTAGGGCGCAGAATAATCAGGGAGTGATTAAAGGCATGTAGCAGCGGATAATTATCCCTAAACTGCCTGTTAAAAGTGTCCAATGGCTCAACAGATGCGTCCTAAGCAACAGGGTTTCTCTAATGTGGGTAAGAGGTCATGTTGGTACAGAGTGCAATGAGCCTTCAGATGGTCTACTTTAAAAGGGGTATACACAATTTAGGAGTCGAGCCTGTTGAGGAACCTCAGTGCACCGTAATAGGTGGAATAGAATAACCAACAGTTAGCAATCTCAGACAACCTTCAAAGTGCCAATGGGCAGCGAAGCCAAAAGAGTTCTTAGTCTAGATCGGAGAACTCTAGGCTGACTGCATTGATAAAGGGACACGGTAGCCTCAAAGGACACCAGTCACAATCAAACCTTATCGAGGGAGTTATCTGAGGGGTCGACCGGCCCCGTCTGATGGAAGAATGGGACAATTGTCCATAAAAGAGAACGAGTTATGAATAATTAGATACAGAAATCTACTAGAGATAACGCGTGACATAGCGATAAGGAGAGAGTTGGATGATTACGCCAAACCTCCAGGGACTTGTCCCGAACTTCATGGGGAGGAAAAGGGATCCACTCTATGGTTCGTTTCGGACAATCCCTAAACAGGGAGTCGGTAGAAGTGGGTCTGCCAAAAAAATCAATGCTCGAAACCATTTCGCATTACGTCATAGTATGTGTATGTGTGTAATGTAAGCACACATCAAATGTGAATTGTATGTAAGAATATTGTCAAGAAAATACTTTAATCCCACTTCCTGACCCAATTAGTATCGGTAGCACTTGAAAACTGTTGCAGTCTGTCAACTAGCAACTCGTATGTTCCGTGAGAGCTTACAGCTTTATTAAAAATGTAAAAATGCTACAACAACAAATTCAACAAAATACCCAAATCATAAAGGTAAATACACATCAGATACGCCACACGCGACACAGTCGCCGCGAATCAACCCCGTCACCGACATGGGACACTTTTTACCTAATCCGGTTTCGTGCGATAAACACGATTTCGTAAATCTGAACAATCTGCTTATCTGATGAAATGCGATGCCGATGGAGCGCGCAGTGCGTACGAAGTGCGTTTATGATTAAAATCGCAAACGTACGCTGGCTTCCGGCCAATGCCCAAATGCCGAACTGCTGCAGTTTCCTGTCGCTTCCTGTCCTGTCAGGCTGACAGCTTAGAGCTGTCAGTTGCTCGTGGCGCACTGTGGCATAACGCAGCCGATAAGACAGCTGCCACGGCGCGCCCAACCACCAACAACGTCTCCACTTTCATCATCGTCGTCGTCGTTGTCGATGTCGTCGTTGTCGATTCTTCGCGAACAACTGCAGCGGTAAACAATGGCCGACAGCCGGGGTTGGGCACACAATTCGGCGCACCGAAGGGTGCCAAATTGGATTGTTAGCGCCAGCGCAGTTTGATGGCTGATTGGCATCGGAAATTGAAGTGTTTTTATTAATTTTTTTGTTGCGTGCAATTGCCTATATCGCCGATATGTGTGCAAGACGCGCCACAAAAACAAAGTCAACAAAATTGCACTGGAATTTCATTATGGCGTAATTTTTGGCCAATAAGTCTCGCCGCGCAATTCGACGCAAGAGATCAGCGTAATCGCACACGCTGCACTCGTGCGCCACAACTGACGACTACTGGCGCGCCTGACAGACAAACGCCAAACGCCGCCGACTGCCGACTGCCGATGCCTACTGTTGACTGTCGATTGTTGATGGCTGCTGGCGATAAGCCAGCACGCCGACGGCAGCCACTCGGTGGTAATTGAAAGGTGATTGACGGCGCATTGGTGGCGGTTGCGGAAATTGATTTGAAATATTGCCGCTATTGTTGTTGGTGTTGTCATTGTGAAATGGATAACAATTGTTGCGCTCACCGTGTGAATATACAAATTATGGAAATTCGGCACAGTAATCATTTTGCAATCGGCAAATATTCGTTGCCCTAACACACAGGATTATTATTTTTTTTATTTTCTAATCTATGAGAGAGGATTTCGTCTCGTTGAGGGAGGTTGGCAAAAGGCTGTGTGCGTCGTGTGGGCTGTTGGCGTATCAATCACAGGGTGCCACCGAACATATCAGGTCGTGTGGGTACAGTGGGTGCTATAGACATACAGTTAGCTTTATTAAAGTCGTGTACAGATCTGCTGTAGTCAATGACTTCCCTCATAATAATCGCGTCATCGAAAGGTCCTCTGCAATAATCGACTTTACTGCCTCTAACTATGTCGTTCAGAAGTCTGGCGTAGTAAAGGATTTCTCTCCTAGGAACTATGTCATTCAGAGGTCTGCTGTAGTCATCAACTTTCTTGCCAATAATTACGAGTAGGTATGTCGTTCAAAAATCGACTCAAGCCATTGAGTTCCCTCTTTATAATTACATAATCTAAAGGTCTTCTGTTGTCACCCACTTCCTTCCTAATAATTATGAGGTTCAGATGCCTGCTGCTGTCACTTACTTCCCTCCTAGGAACTATGTCATTCAGAGGTCTGCTGTAGTCATCAACTTTCTTGCCAATAATTACGAGTAGGTAGATCGTCCAAAAATCGACTCTAGACATTAACTTCCCTCTTTAGTACTACGTAATCTAAAGGTCTTCTGTTATCACCCACTTCCTTCCTAATAACTATGAGGTTCAGATGCCTGCTGCTGTCACTTACTTCCCTCCTAGAAACTATGTCATTCAGAGATATGCTATAGTCATCGACTTTCTTGCCATTAGTTAAAAGTAAATCGTCTAAAAGTCTGCTGGGTTCATCGACTTCCCTTCTGATAACTTTGGCATCCAGAGGCCAGCTGTAGTCAATGACTTCCCTCTTAGCAATCATGTCATCCAAAGGTCTTTTGTAATCATTGACTTCCCTTCTAATAACTATGTCAACTAGAGGTTTGTTCTAGACATCGCCTTCCATGGTAATAATTGTGTCGTTCAAAGGTCTGCTGTAGGGAACGACTTCTTCTTAATAATCACGTCATCCAAAGGTCTTCTGCAATAATCTACTTCACTACTAATTAACTATGCCATCCAAAGGTGTTCTGTAGTCATTAACTTCCATCCTGACCTGAGGTCAGCTGTAGTGAATGACTTCCTCCTAACAACCATATTGTACAGAGGTCTGATGTGTTCATAGACTTTTCTTATAATAACTATGCTATTCAGATGCCAGTTGTGGTCAAAGACTTCCCTCTTAAACATCACGTCATCCAAAGGTCTACTGTAATCATCGGCTTTCCCTGCTAATAACTTTGTTATCCACAAGTCTGTTCTAGTTATTGACTTCCCTGCTGATGATTACATATGGCACGCGTTATCAGAAGTGAATCTCTTTGACTGTTCAACTCTTTCTTTCATATGCACTCAACATGTGTATATTTCCACTTTCTCGCCTATGTTGAATATCAGACAGCCTTGGTAGTCTACCGTGAGTACACTAGCCTATCATCCCAGAGGTCGTGGGTTCGACTCCTACCTGGTGCATGATCCCGGAGTCTTCCAACTTTTCCTGTCCTCTTAATATTCCCTAGCCCAGCAACTTACCCCGACCCTCAGATGATCCTCTCCCACTCACTCCCTCGCAATATTACGCGCAATCGTGCGCTGTGCGACTTTAAAAAAGAAAAAAATAAACAGTTACACGGTGCACCAGCGACGCCTGATAGGGAAAGCGGGCATTAGCGAAAACAGCGCATCAAACCGATCTTAGCGAAGCGCCCAACCATTCTGCTATCACATCCTTTACACAAAAGATGCCGCTATGGGCGGTAGCTCGGAGGCGTCGTTTCTAAGCGGTAATAGATGGCAGCCCCATCACTTAGGGCTACATGCGGCAGACCAATCACCTACCCTGGTAGAAGAACACAACCAATTAACGTAACCAATACAAGGCAATGCCTTGTGGAGGCCCTATGCTACCAAAAGGAGTGAACAAGGAAAAAAATTTGTGTGTGTGTATTTGTGCCGTTGTCTTCTATTCTCGGTCTAAACATTTCTTTCTCAGCTAGATTAAGCCATGCTAGGTGAAGATTTCATGCGTCTCAGATTTCTCTCATTAAATTACGATCATTGAATCAGATTCACAAAAGTCTTTTTTACCCTTTTCAGACCCTTTCAGACTAAGTAGTCATAACAAACTTAAGAATAAATATCGAACAGGGCTTCTAGCTGGATCAACTGTAAGAGAACTTTGCTTTGCCTTCAACGTGTCGTAAACGTGCTTTAGAACAGTGGTCGGCAAAGCTTACTCCTATGAGTAGTACGCTCAGCACACGTACACAGTACGCTCTCTCAATCAGTCGTTGTTCAGGTATAATTTTATACAGTGGAGAGAAATTTCACTGCGCTCACTAACACCATCTCATTGTCAATTTAGCCGACCACTGCTTTAGAATAATTTTGTTTCCACAGACACGCTTGTTGAGTGTTGAGAGTCAAAGGTTGGCATCGTCTGATGGATCCATTTGAGTACCATTTGTACCGCTGAGTTGCCTAAACCTAGAAGGGTAACCTTCGTCGATTCGACGAACACCACATACATTTCTTTAAAAATCTCCTTATTTTCCGATCTGATTGCTTTTTCTTTTCGTATAATCTCAGTTGGCGACGCGCTTTAGTTGGAGTTTATACGATTTCTAGTTCTTCCAAAAATCTGAGTTGAATACGACTTCGTCGATTCGGCAACAACGTTTGTAAAATATGATTACCCTTCTAAGGTTAAAATTTGTTAAGGATTTTGTCTCCTGCACTTGAAGCCGTCCACTTTCTTCTTAACTACTTCACCCTTCGTTCAAGTCAGTTTCTTCTTTGTAAAATAAAAAATCCTCCGACTTTGCGTGTTCTCTCTTTGTGCGCATTGATCGTAGAAATGTCTTCACTTTCGATTATGGATTTGCTTAAACGAATCATTGCTGATTTGCTCGCTCATGCTGGAGCGTTTAAGGATTTCCACTTTAGCCGGCAAATCAGCTCGAATTAAGCCACTTTCCTAAACTATTCATAACGTCAGCCATATTCTTTCGCCCCCCCACACAAATAACCAACTAATTTGTATTCATAAATGCATGGGGAGTCAGCCCCTCGCGCCCCACCGACCGACGCACAAATAAAAACAAAATGTGCATGAAAGTGTTGCCAGCAACATTTCAATAAATACAACACCCGCCCTTTCGCCGTTCACCTTGCACCGAGCAGCCACTTGAGGGGCGCACACTTGACGGCAGAACGCTTGCGAGTGACGGCAGCGCGGGTGCGGCAAGTTTGAGGGAAATCGCAAATCACGAGCACGCATAAACACTCGGCGACACACTTTTTGAATTACAGAACGCAACGGTATCGCCAACAGATCGACGACAGGAGGAAGCGAAAGTGCGGCAACGAGCCAACGTTGGCGCGATGGCTAGCAACGGCAGTGAGTGAATATCGAATTGAATTTCATATTTATTTATAAGAAAAAACAATCAACGCACCAAACAGAAAACGAAAAAATACAAACAACACCAACAACAATAACAAGGCGAGAATTTTGCAATGGCAAATGCGAATGCGAAGAATTGGCGTGCGACAAGGCGGTCGACTCGAATGAGTGACGGCAAAAGTGTGTTGCACCATGTTGACTTGACAGTGACGCCGTAAAGCGGCGCATAAAGTGCGAACGCGCAACAGCGGGCCGCATGTCGCGCCAAGTCGCGTGGGGCGGGGCGGGGCGCCGTGCCAGAAGCGGCGAATTTACAAGCAATTGACACCCTTTTTCATTTTGACACTTGCGTACGGATTGAATAGCAGCACAAGAGGCTTTGAGGGCAATTTCAATAAATTGCCAACGCGCCACAGGGTTTGGGTTCGGGTTTGCATATTCAATACACACAAATATGCATAGTAAGTAGTTGTGTGTGTGTGTGTGTAAGTGTATGTGCATATGTTTCAGTATTGCATGCAATATTTTCTGTAGGCAACAACAAAATGCTGAAATATCATTTTTTCAATGTTGAGTTACATGAGGGAAGTGAAATCTGCGTCAATCGGTGTCAAAAATGCGTGCAAAAAGATTAGATGCGCAATTTTTTGGGGTGCCTTTTTGGTATTTGCTTTGAGCCCAAAATAAGAAGCTGACGAAAGACGTGTTGCAGCTAAATGGTTAAATATGAATTTTTTTACAAATAATGACGAATTGTCGTTGTGGTACAAGGGATCAGTGTTGCCAGATCAGGAGATTTCCTCCTAGATTTAGGAGATTTTTGGCCTTTTGGCAGAATTTTTAGGAGGAATAATTGTTTAGGTGATTTATATTTTATGTTAGGAGATTTTTCGGATCCTCAGTGGATTTTTGGGCGATTTTTTGATAACTTAGTATGATGTATTGGAAACACTGGCAACAGAACATATTTTGGCAACTATTTTAATAGTCAAAGCATCCTATTGTGTTAAAAATTTGTAAGCTTACAAAATGTAAGCTCGTTCTATCTCATTCTCAATTATTTCTGGTACAATGAAATCCTGCCAAAAATGGCACTTTTCATTTAGTTCAAATCAAGTTCATTTAAGTTTTTGTTGCTAAGCTGAAGATGAATAAAAAAAGGCTGCATTAAAAAAAAATTATATGTACCTATATATTTTTATATGCGACCCAGGTTCAAATACTGCCTGTAATAACACCTAGAAAAAATAACGGGAAAACTCGTTTTCTCTTTCGGTGGCTGTCCTCTCAGCTGGAAATGGCAAACCTCTCAGAGTAAAAATTGCTTATGAAAGAGCTCCCAACTCGCCGTTTGGAACCGGCATAAAACTGTAGGTCCCTTCCACCCGCGTACAAATTCACACGCACAACACGGGTGGTTGCGGGAAGCTAGGCCTTAGTCTCGCGTAAGCGGGATGTCGTGCCAGTCAATTATTATTAAATTTTTAAATTAATTATATATTTTTATTTCTTTGTGAGAAGTTTAATTCCTTTAAAATGACGCAAATTATAAAACAATTTTAGGAGATTTTTTTAACTTTTGGGAGGAAATTTCTGTATTCTTTTTAAGATTTAGAAAAAAGTAATTTCAGGTATCTGGCAACACTGCAAGGGATAGTGCTTTGAATTGTTAGTTAGATGACTCTGAGTTCGAGTGTCGACTTTGTTCACGCCAAATACAGGAAACAGTTCTTACGACGCCGAACCTCTCAGTTGAAAATTACAACGCTTTGAGATTAAAAAGAGGGATAAATAATAATTTTCAGTGAACAAGTTGCAACCGTTCAGAATCGACATATGACTGTGGTTCCTTTCTAAAATCGGTCTGTCAGTAGATCGGTTGTGAAGCCTAAAAAACCAAAGGCAGACCTTACATTTGAGGTAATTCCTATGGAAAAAGAACCACTACGAAGCAGGCTATGCGAACGTCTCCAAATGCAACATATATATATATACATATATATAAATAAATATATAAAAATGAATGTCTGCTTGTTTGTTTGTTTGTTGGTCACACGACACTAAAACTCTAAAACTAGGCGGCCGATTGAGCTGAATCTTTCACGCAATATTTGTCTTAACTAAATCTCGGTAAACCACATAGTGCGAATACGTCCCAAAAGGTGGGCGTGGCACCTCCCATATAACCTAAATTTTTAATATGGAATATCTTTGGAATTATAGGTTGGACAGTATTGAAATTTGGTACAGGGCCACATTTAAGATGTGTCGTTTCACTGGTAAAGTTTTATATGCGTTGAATAAGGGCGTGGCACTTTTCAAGCGACCCAAATGTTTTGAATAACTTTGGAACTACAGATCACACATCAATGACATTTGGCGCAGACTTACGATTTAGAAGTGCCCTTCGACAGAGGGATGGAGTTGGTATTGGACGAGAGGGCATGGCACCTGCCATACAACCTAAATTTTTAATATGGAATATCTTTGGAATTATTGGTCAGACAGCATTGAAATTTGGTACAGAGCCACCGTTTAGGTGTGTCGTTTTACTAGTAAAATTTTATGAGTGTTGGACAGTGGGCGTGGGATTTTTAAAAACTCATGGGGCTTTATTTGGTTTCTCTAAAGCATCAATTGGGAGTTTGCATGGTTAACGAACCAAGCAGTATAACATAACCTTGAACGGTTCAAATCATTCTTCAAAAGTTTGCTAGCATCGGATTGGCCTTGAAGTTTGCATCTTCATACTCCAATCAATATTTATTGTTAGATAATGTATGATATTGTCTAGGAAGTGAAATTTATATAGTTTTAGCAAATCTTATTTGGCTGCATGGAGTGTAACACTTTTAGTCACAAAAATTTTTCATTATCCTTCACATAATTGTCAGGGTGAGTCAATTGCAATACGCTTCACTCTAACCTTTGTTTACAGCCGATTAAATATTTATTATCGTTGGAAAACTGCCCCCAATTCAACTACGTAATTCCAAACAAACTGAGACACATCCGCCAACCCGTGTAAGGATATTGAACGTACGTACATATAGAATGCCATACCAGTCGACATATGCAGCTATGTGTGTGTGTGTGTGTGTGTGCGTGAATTGAAGGATTGAAAAGCCCACTTTGGAAATAAATTTGCAATTTACGAAAAACCATTAAGTTCCAACAATAATCGCGCGACACAATACTACACCAACAACAACAACATCAACAACGGTCATTAACAATTACAATAATCCACTCGAATCGACCGACTGTCATTGGTGAATATTTATTTCTGGCTTTAATGGCGCGCGGCGCTCAAACATCATTAATTTAAACGAATTGCATTCGAATTTGCATCGCAATCGGTCGGCAGTCGATAGCCGCCAGCAGCGACAATGCGGCCGTGACGCGGTGGCAATTTTGGATTGAATTGTGAAATATTTTGATTGCATTAAATGTTATTATAGCGTAAACATTCCACCAAACAAACAAATAATAATAGCAACAATAACAACAAAAACAATTGCCGCTTAATTGAATTTTATTCAGGTGAATTTTAAATAATTGACACGATAATTAATATTCTCGTTTTTTTGGGCATTAATTAGCCGGGCCGACTTTAAAATGCAACACGATGCGGTTTTAAGGTCGAAATCTTATTGAAGGAAATCAACTCATCATCATTTTTCACAATTTTTCCAAATATATCATTGGATAGATATTCTAAATTACCATATTTTTTCTTAATAGAATTTATAATTTTGTTAAAAAATATTGTTTTTTTTTTCCAAGTTTGTTTGGATTGGTTTGGTTTTTTCATCATAATTTTTCACAATTAACACTAGAAAGACTGCAAATTTTCCATACCTACGAAGACTACATCTAATATGCGCTGATATCTCAAGAAGTACACATCGGATTTATTAAATTTTTAACAAAATGAATAAATAATAATAATTATAATTTATAATAAATAAATAATAAAATAAAAAAAAATAAAATAATAACAATAAAAAATAAAAGTCACCAAAGCAATAGTTGACAGAAATACTAAATAAAATTCAATTATTTAAAAATTAAAAACCGTCAAAATGACTGTAATGGTTTTTCTGATGTTAAAATATTTTTGAGCTCCAAATATATCATTGAATAGATATTCTAATTGACTGTATTTTTGCTTAATAGGATTTATAATTTTGATTGAAAATATTGTTTTTTTTTTTCTAATAATTTAAAAGGCTTTAAATCGGCTTTAAAAATCGTTGTCTTTTAAACTACACAAATTTCAAAATAATCGAAATGAGAATCTCTAATTAAGAAAATGTATTTGTTCAATTGACTCTTAGGATGAATATAATGAAAATTATTCCTTAGATTCACATTGAATTGTTTGTATAATATTCGTCAGGGGCCGTAACTGTTATACCCTTTTTTTATAAAAATCAATGTTTAAGAGTTATTTTTGACTTTTGTTGAATGACTCAACAAATAACAGTTATTTTTTATTTATATTTTAAAAATCCTATAATAACAATTATTTTTAATGTTTTTCTTATAAGTCCACAAATAAAATTTTTTTCGATTTTTATTTTAGTTGTCCTATAATAACAATTATTGGTGACTTTTTTTTTTTAAAGTCATCAATAAAAATCATTCAATGACTTTTATTTTTTAAATCATCAATAAAAATCATTGAGTGACTTTGTTTTCTAAAAGTCATCAATAAAAATCATTCAATGACTTTTATTTTTTAAGTCATCAATAAAAATAAGTAAGTGACTGTTAGTTATAAAATAATTCTTATTTTTATTTTTTCCATAAAAATTACAAAAAAAAAAATTATTGCCAAGTTTGATTCTCGGTGTGAAAATAAATGCATTGGTATATTTCATTTATTTGTATGACCTTTCCTTCATAGTAATTTTTTCAAATATAGTTTTCATAAATAACTGTTATTTCCGGTCCCTGATATTCGTGCCAAACATAGTTAAAAAATTTTCCAAAAAAAACGCGGAACCAAGACTTTTTTGTGAAATCTTTTCACTATGTTTGGAACGAATATGAACAGTGCGTGTGTTCACTCCGAAACCATGTCTTCGTCTTTGTATAGAAATCTACAGCGACTAAAGTCTAAAGATGTGCCACTGTCTGCCAAGAGATCAGCGGTAGGCCAACCTTATTTCTTAACATGACTTAGTCAAGATTCGAGCCAATGCTTTATCCAAACGCACAAACCCATTGCACAGTGATTCGACTTCATACAACCGCGGGACAAAATAAGAAGGAGTTCTTCATAAAATTTGGTATACTAGTTAATCATGGTCTGCTGAATTGAAATCGCAATTTTTTTTTCTTAAACTGTTTTGCAGTTTTCTCAATTTTTCATGCTGATTGCATACTTTTAGGGATAAAAAAAATTAATTTTGTCGAAAAATACGTGTTTAGACAACTTTTCAAATTGAATTATTTTCTGAGATCGGAAGAGATCGGAGGATGGAATTACATTATCCGACAAAGAAAGAATGCTTCTTAAAATAAAAAAAAATCCAGGAACATACTTTCACATACTTTTTAGATATTTTCCTTTAAATGTTGCCAATTTTCAGATTTTTAATTTAGAAAAATATTTTGAATTAAAAGTGTAGTAAAAGCCTCAGCTTTGCAAATTTTGAGAAAACATTAAAAGCGAAAATGCTCTCATCATTTCTTAATCCATATTGAAAGTTTTAGCAACTTCTTGGTAACCATGTCTTTTTTACATTTTTTTGTGAAAAAAGTTTCAACTTTGAGCCGCTTTTGCACACAGACTAATTAATTTTTAGCACCGATTTTGTGGGGTTTTCTTAGTTGGAGTTTTACTTTTCAAATGACATCAAAATCATTAAATTCTGAGACTATAAATTTTTTGAATTTCGTCTATGGAACGAATCACTGTGCATTGTGCTGAAAGCCACTGAAAACCGCATCAGTACATTCCAAGCGCTTCTGATAGTTGTTGCCACAAATGTGTTCAACCCAGATTGTGCTACCCATTTCAGTTTCAAGCTTGAATTGGTTAATGTAGTGTTGAGTCTCGGAGATTTTCAGACTTGCTGCATGCAGTAAATACCAGAAGTAAATAAATCTTTGGCAACTAATTTCACCTTCAATTAAACTTGGCCTCATGATTTCGTACGCGAACAACAAAAACAGTGCAATTACTTTACAAAAAAAAAAAAACAGACGCCCACAAAAGTGAAGGAATACCACAAAGTGCTGGAAAAAGTGCTGCCAAGATAAATTGTGATTCGGTAAATTGATTGTGCGGATTAAATTGCCATATTGGCGAAATTGGCAACGGCGGCGTCAGCGCGTCTCGGGCGCTGTTGTCAAAAGTAACTCGGATCGGTGGGGCGTGGAGCTGTATCAAAACTTATTTTTGATAAGCGCTATTATAATTGGATTTGGTAAAGTGGCGTGCGGCGAGTGGCGTGCGGCGAGTGGCGGGGGGCGACGGCACACAAGCCACACGGAGCGAGCCTTAGGTGAGAAGCGGCGTCCGATTGGGGTTTGAGCGCAGCCCGGAAGTGCTGCACCATTAGTTGGCATTAGAAGCAACGAAAATCGAGTGGCAGCAGCAAAGCATTTCATGCGGTCGCGGCGTAATGGAGAGGAAGAGTGCGAGTGCGAAAGCAAAAGCAAAAGCGGCTAGTTGTCATCGCAGATAACGACGGCGGTAATGAAGCAAATGCTAAAGTTGAAGAAAAAATTAAATAAAAAAAATAAATAACTAAATATCAGGCAGAAAGCAAAGCCACCGAAAAGCAGGGGATGCGTCGAGAAAGCAGCGGCACAGCGATAGCGCACAATTGTAACTGAAGAAACCAGTGAAAGAAAAAGTGAAAGAGAAAGTCGGCAGCATGTTTGTATGAATGTGTGTGTGTGTGTGACTGGTTGGGCAAATAGAGTTGAACTTTTGAAACTGCTGTTACAGTTTTATGGCCAAATGTGGTGGTTGATGCTGCACCGAGTGATTAATGTACTCTCGAGTATTGTCGGGTAATTGGAAAACAACTTTTGATTATCAAAACGATACAAATCGATTGGTGAGTGCGAGAGTGTGGCGGCGTTAATAAAAGAATCTAATAATTAAACTTTTAGCAGCAACTTTCAGTACTATAGTACTTACATACATGTATGCACTATGAAGCCCAATGGAAAAATTTACAAAGAGCAAATGTCGACGTAGACCCTTTCGTGCCTTGCGTTAATGACCTTTAATGACTTTGAGAATGATCGGGACTTATTAAATTGCTACTAATTTGTGCCCCAAATGGTGTGTTATAAAATTTATTAAATACAAATTTAAATTTTTGGGCAAAGCGCATGGAGTAAGCAACTAGAATGGCCTCTGAAAACTTACTAACTGACTTACTAAATTGTTTCGGAGCAAATGAATAACAAAGCGCAGTCTAGTGTCCGACCGAATATTCGGTTTCGGTTTCGGTTTCGGCCCAAATAAGTGGTTTCGGTTTCGGTTTCAGTTTCGGCCAAAAAATGGCCGAATAGCCGAAACCGAAACTTTCTAGAATATTTTTTGCATTTTATTGTGTAGCAGATATATAGTGAAAGGAGGAGTAATTTAGATGCCAGCAATGTAAATAAACTTCTTTTTTTAGCATATAATATTAAATTCTTTAATTTTGAATATTAGCGAGTAAGGTACGAAAGGTTGATTTTTTCATGTTTACGTTTTTAAAAAATTAATAAATTGTTTTTATTAATAAGTATTTATTTATTTATGCTATGTTTGTTTGTTTGTTCTTTATTTACTTAATGTAAAATTCGTTTGTTGAAAAAAGTGCTTGATATGGTGATTTTTATTTCAACTAGAAAGTTTCGGTTTCGGTTTCGGCCGAATATTAAAAAAAAAACCGAATATTCGGTTTCGGTTTCGGCCAAAAAAAGTGGTTTCGGTCGGACACTAGCGCAGTCATAAATAAAAATTACCTTAGTTGGGGTCTTGAGCTTTCAGAATTGTATTCAATCTCTCTATTTTCGTGAAGAAAACGTGGGAAAATTAGATGCGCAAAGGTGGCATTGAGAAAATGCTGACTTATACGACTTAAAATCTCACTTTCTGTGGGTCAATACCCGGGTTTAGCAAGGAGCAGGCTACACTCGCACGGGACTTAATTCCCTGAAGAGCTCAGAATAATTTTAACCTAGAAGATTCTACACTTTCTGGACCTCACAAAGTGCATTTAAAATACCAGTTAGTACCAACACAAATGAGAATGTGGTAGTTTATATGTTCATTTTCTTTCTTAACCCCAAGTTTCTCGTTTAAGTTTAAGTTTTCCACATTGTTAAGTAGTCTGTAAGAATTGTATTCAAAGACTGAAATTAAAAAAATAAATAAATAAATAAATAAAAAAAATATATAAAAAAATAAATAAATAAATAAATTCATAAATAAATGAATAATTGAGCTACCTGGCTGTGGTAGCAATCACTGAACCAACCAACTAAAAACGGACGGCAGTTCCACTGGAATATATCGAAAATTGAGTGAATTCCCTCTGAATCTTTAACGATAGCCGGATGGTTCATTCTACCTTATCACAGCCACATTCACCCTCGAAAATTCCCTATTTAAAAAAAAAATGTCCTACGAAGCGTTGGTATATTTTAAGCAATATTCTTTTGTGTGGGTTTTTTTCTTTACCAATGTGACCGGGTCCATGGCTAAAGATGTTCGGTAGTTCTAACTTAGACTCGATGGCTAATTACACTTCGACAAAGCCTCTCTCATACTCCCTGGCTGGGAAGTACTCAGACTCACCGGTCCAAACCATTTCAAAACCAACTCAATAACGCCTGAACGCAGGTTTTCTAAAGACCTTTTTCCAGTTGTTGCCAGATAAAAAGACTTTCTCTTAGATTTAGGAGATTCTTGGCCTTTTAGAACAATTTTTAGGAGGAAGAATTGTCTAGGAAATTTCGATGATGATACATTTGACATCATTAGTGCCACTGAAGTTTTGAATATTGAAAGCTAAAGTGTCTAATTTTATAGATTTAATTTTATGCTTCAAAGTGTATAATTTATGCAATGAATGAAGTAAGTTTACAAAAGCAAATTTCATACCAATCTCTTTTTTTGTATGTTTTGTTTGTGTTAAGTTGTTAAACTGAAGTTGAATGAATAAAATTTTGCAATAAAAAAACTAAATAAATATATTTTTATTTTTTTATGAGCAGTTTAATTCCTTAGTTTGTAATAAAGAAATTATAAAAAGACATTTAGGAAATGTTTTAAATTTTGGGAAGAAAATTTCAGCTTTTTTAAAATTTAAAGCCTTTTAATAAATATATTTTTATTTTTTTATGAGCAGTTTAATTCCTTGTTTTGTAATAAAAAAATTAGGAAATTTAGGAAATTTTTTAAATATTTGTAAAAAAATTTCAGCTTTTTTAACTCTAAAGAGAAAGTCATTTCAGGTATCTGACAACACTGCTTTTTTCATTGACCCTTTTTAGTACAAAATTGAACTTAAAAAAATTTGTGCAAAATATTTTCCTATATAGAATTTTCTGAATGTATGAAAACTTGTACTAAAATGCGCTCTGAAAGGAAGGAAGAATGCATAGATTTTAGGGTTTTTTTATTTAATAAAAAAAATTGTTTTTTTAATTGAAATCAATCTATCTTTAAATAAATGTTAAGAAATATTTATTATTAACACTAGAAAAACCATTGCATTTCAGGTATCTGACAACACTGCTTTTTTCATTGACCCTTTTTAGTACAAAATTGAACTTAAAAAAATTTGTGCAAAATATTTTTCAACATAGAATTTTCTGAATGTATGAAAACTTGTACTAAAATGCGCTCTGAAAGGAAGGAAGAATGCATAGATTTTAAGGTTTTTTTTATTTAATAAAAAAAAATTGTTTTTTTTAATTGAAACCAATCTATCTTTCAATAAATTTGTATAGAAAATGTTAAGAAATATTTATTATTAACACTAGAAAAACCATTGCGGTCACTTTTGTTAGTTTTTAATTTTTAAATATCTGCATTTTCTTTAGTATTTCTATCAACTTTTGCTTTGATGACTTTTGTTTTTTTTAACGGGTTCTACAATTAGTTTTACATTTAGGGCTCTAAAATTACAATTAGCCAAATCCGATGTGTACTTTTCGAGATATCAGCGTTTATAATATGTAGTCTTTGTAGATAAGGAAAACTTCCAGTCTTTCTAGTGTTAGGTTTAGTTTATGCATTCATGGATTCTTAGTTTGAAACGTGTAGAATGGTATTTCAAAAACGTCTGTCATTATCTGTTCACCTGATGCACAGAACCAAATCTAAGCGTTTTCAGTATGCGAAGCCGATCCATTTGTCTTAGCTATAACTATTTCAAAAATATAGTTAAAATTAGACACAAATTTATCTAGCAAATAGAATTTTGTTTGCTCAATTCAACTGCACATTCGACTACGTTTTTCTCAGTGTAACAATGCCACCTCAACTCACATAAATAACTCACTTTCTGGCTCTGGCAACAACATTCAAATCCCAACCCAAAACAAACGCCACCTCCAGTGGAGCCCTCGCCACTACCCTCGACCCACGCAAACAGGCAACCCTGACAATTATTTGCAACCATAATTAAACGAAGACAAACAACATCAACCAACTTCACACTCGTTGTCATTGTCAAATATTTCGGCACGGCAGACAGCGCTGCAGCTGTCAAATATGTAGTGAGCACTGAACACTCGTTCGCTGTTGGCGACGGGAAAACTTTGCGCGCGGAGGAACACAACTTGAGCTGAACGAGCGCCGCGGGGCCGTAGGCAAAAAATCACCTCGCAATGGATGAGCCAAGGATGCGACTGCGAAGAGAAACGAACCGCGCCGTCTACAATTTATGGGCTACACACGGGTGGCGGCAATAATGAGACAGCGCGTACATGTGCGTATTTGGCAAATTGAAAAATAACAAACACATAAATTAAAATGCAAAAGAGCTGCCGCATCGTCAACGCAAATCGCGCGGGCAGACATTGTGCCATATTTATTTGTGTGTATGCAACTAATTAAACATGTAACGAATGAGCGAACGAGTCGCTGTTGTGATTTTCACGCTGGGCTGAACTCTGCACGAAAGTCAACCCTGATTTGCTGAGGCCGAAGGACGCGGCGCGCCGGCGGCCAGTGCGACGAATGCGCACAGTGGGGCAACTGTTTTTTTACGCAGCCGCTGCTGGGCTGGGCGGCACAGTGCGCACATTCAAATTAATGATTGTAATGACTTTAGCGTTAAGTGCGCTCATTTATTTGAAGCGGCAAATTTGTAACGCCCCGACAGTTGCCACAGTCGATGGGCGGCTGAATTGGGCTGAGCGCAATGACTGCATTCACAATTTTGTATATTCATGAGATATGCAAAATAGGTGTGTGGATATCTTATTTATGATTCTTGAGAATACGAATGTCTAAGAATGATGCGTCATGGACACAGCTGTCATCATTTTTTTTGGTATTGGCTCAAAGTGACTTAATGGCGTAGGTCGAAATAGCCGTTCAACTGTGACATGTGGGTTATTTCCAAAATTAGATTAATTTCTAAAAGTGATTTCTTTAAGGAACAGCTATCGCTTCCTATGGATTTGGATCAAAATTGGTACTCAGTGAGGATCTAAATAATCAAAGAAATTATGCTGGTTACCCTTTGAGTATAAGTGAGGTAAGGTTAGGTCAGACTCAATGGTGAATAGGTCTGTCCCTATCACATCAAGTTCAGATTAAGTCCATTGTTATTACCTTTCTAGCATTTTCGAAAAATAATAAGTAAATCTTTCAAGGGGGTTTCTTCTAAATTATGCAACGAACCAATAAAAGCACTGTTCAAGATTTTTATTCTGTGTCTTGCAAAGGCTGAAAAAAAGGAATGACACAGGACGTATTCCATTGTTTCTTCCTTCTCGGGTTCCAAACAGTGCTTTCAGATATTTGACTCGACTAGACCTAAGAATAAAATTGGTTTTGTTCAGAAAGAAATTAGAACAAAAGTTTTTATTGATCCTACAAGTTGTCAGTTCTTTAAACTTTTCAAAACTAGCCGCAATTATCAGAAGAATCCTTGACTATAAGAATGTCTAAGGCCAATCCATAATTGCCTATTGTTCGTTAACCCTTTAAAGGAAATGATTGAACTGAGATTGATTCATGTTAGGAATAAGTTCACACCTATTCAAATACCAAGAACATTACATAGTTTGAATATAATTTTAATTGAACATAACTTTGCTGAAAGAAAGTTGCAATAAAAACAAGAATATTTAGTTGTCACATGTTAGTTGTTCACTTAGTGGATATGAATGTCTAAGATTGATTGTTCTTAGGAACCTATGAACTTGACTCAAGCCGACTGCTTATTGGAGCATCCAACATCTCAAGTCAAGTGCCAATTTCCTCATTCAGAGCTTCTGCGACCTTTCATTACCCACACGATGCTTCACATTAATGGGAGTATAGTCCTAAAACAAAAGATTAAATATTATTCTGCCAGTAATTGAGAACAAGTAGGTCTGAACAAGTAGACTGATTTGTTTGAGAAGAATCTAACTGTGCCCAGTATTAATTCAAAGCTATGAATGGAATGGCATGGGTCTCAATATTTGAGGGCACTAGACTTAAATCTGGCTCAGTGGTTCTGAAATCCTTAGAGAAACTTCCATGATAAATTTAAATATTAAAGTCAAATGCCTCCATAGAACTCAATCATTGCGACTTTTGTCCTTTGCAAAGAGACAGATTGTAAAAGGAGAACAATAAAAAAGACATAAAGATTTCAATTGACTATTTTAGTAGATCACAATCTAAATTTGATAAGGTTTAAAGAAATCATGGCGCTGAATCTGATGCTGAAACGGGTATAGTAAAATTACACAGTACAACAATTTTAAACTTTTTGTGTGCAACAGAGTAACGACCATATATTTCTGAAAGAGGACGTCATACTGATCATTTTTGCCGAACAAAGTAATAGTCCAGCACGAAAAGCAATACGAATTTATTAAAGTCTTTTTTGAAATCATAAAAATTGTTTATTTTATTAAGGGGACTTCTTGTTTGGAGACCACCTGAACTATTTTTCAATGGAAAATATTTTTTTTTAGTATTTAACGTTTTTCCAAATGAAGGTTTCGTGTTTTTATTTTTTTTGGGGAAATTTTGAGAAAGTTTTGGTGTTTGAAGACCCCCTATTTTTTAAGGAGGAATATTTTCCCAAAAGACAATATAGTATTTTTTTCAATATTTTACTCAATACAATCTCTTTATGAAAAATTTTTCCGAAAAACATGAAAAAGGGTGGTAAGGAAAGGGGGAGGGGGGTTCATGTGTACACAAAAAATATTCACACTTTTAATGCAAACAACTTTGTCTTAGACATCAAAGCTCTAGCTCTTCATGTTTTTATCCTTTCCGTGTAAAAGTCTATAGGGACCCTTTAACCTTTATGTGCAAATTACAAAAAACTCAGACGTGCTGGACTATTACTTTGTTCGGCAAAAATGATCAGTACGATGTCCTCTTTCAGAAATATACTGTCGTTACTCTGTTGCAGAAATGCTGTTGTACAGTGTTATTAGAGCTGCACAAACAATAATGATTCAAATATCTTTGAGTACACAACAAGACAATATCCTTCAGCCTTAGTTATCAAAGGAAAATTAATGGGTACAAATCCAGCTTTTTCAATGTCACTTTGTCCAGAGACGAAGTACGCAGTTAGTTACGGATTGACAATTCATTTTAGACTCCAGAAGTAAAATTATTTATTATTGGCAGATATAAGTCGATTAAAACCGCTTCAAGCATTAACTTTTTGGCAAAAGTGCACATTTTTTTTAACTCACATTTGAATGACGTACATCGCAGACATCCCATTTATGTCACTCGGAACCATCTGGTAGTTCCAACACCAGCTGGGAGGTTCCAGTATGAATGTTGCTAAGTTTCCGTTGCTAAGAATTGACAACTTGGCTAGGCCAGTGCTGAGAAATTTTGATTTTGTAATATCCTCAAATCGACTTTATGAGCTTTTCAGCAGCAGGCCCAGGGTAAATAAACTGTTTCCAAAGCAATGAAAAGCCAATTATTACTTTGTAGCCAATTTAACACTAGAATGCTCAAGTGAGTAAAAGTTATCCCATTAATGCCCGTAATTTCAACGATCAGATACCGGCCCGTGTATAGATACACGACGAGTAAGTTTTTGTTCGTAATTTCAAGCTCAGATACACGACATTCGGCAGGTAAAGTAGCGTGTATTTCTACACGACCGATATCTATCGTGTTTTTGCCCGGTAACTTTCCGGTTCTCGCTATGGGCATAAGAACGAATTTGGCAACAGTTCGCGGTACGATTATTGCAACAGCCATACTTCATAAAATATGTAGAAACAATTCAGATGATCTTCCACCATTTGATAATGCTGCACAACAAGTAAATTTTGAGAGAAGTATTGAAGTTTCCCCACGAAATCTAAATTCCAATACAGACTCTGTGAGTATTACAAGAAATGCATTAATCCATCATTTCATTTCTTTATAAATAAAAAATATAGTTTCATTTATTTTATTTCAATTTTAAAATTGCAGATTTTATTTTCATCTCAATTTCATGCAGTTCTTTTCGCGTTTGTTGTTGTCTTTGTAACATGTCGTATGTGCGTTTAAAAATCGTCGTTTGTCCTCTTTCAGTTCTCCGTATTCGTCATTCAAATCGTCCAGTTTATGGTCAACTGTCTTCCGTTTTCTAGTTTTTGGTCGTTCGTATGTGGGAAAAAAGAATTAGGCGGATCGGTTTCTTCAGTCAACTGTACATCATCGTCTTTTTCCGCTGCCAAGAGATTAAACTCCGCCGCAATGTTGTTCCATGTTTTTTTTTCGTTGTTCACTAGTTGATGTGCGTTGTTATTTCACTTCGCGTAAAATTTGCATTTCGCTTGTTTTTGCTCATTTTGAACTTTTTTATATTCAAAATTTAAAATGTTCCTTGTTTATTTTGATTTTGTTTTTTTTTATTTGCATTTATTGTGTCAAATTGACAACCAGAGTTTCCCTATTTGATTCAAAATCTCCAGGTACATACACGGCAGGTTAGAAATTGTTGAAATTACCAAATAAACTTACCTGATCGGTATCAGATATCTGTTAGGTTTGTACACGGTCAGGTATCTGGCTGTTGAAATTACGGGCATAAGGATTTTTATTATTTTATTTTTTTTATTTTAGTTTTTTTATTTAGTTTATATTATTACATCGCTCGAAAGAATACCTTTTGGGACATTTAATTTTTTAAGTCCAATTAAATACAAAAACTAAAACAAAATTCTTAAAAATATTTTGATATTTTTTTTCTATTTTTCAACTTGATTCCATATGGACATTTGAGAAAGATTGGTTTGCTCGGGCATTGCAGTGTAAATGTGATGCCACATTGCTCAGAAAGTCGTTCACTATCTCAATTAAAGCTGCAAGATATTTTCCCCAGCACTTATGATCTCGAGGAGCTCAAGGCAAGAGTCCATAACCACTTCACTCAAAACCCTATATCCGAACCTTTATATCCTTCCTGAACCAAAGCAATGCCTCGCATTAGTAGGGGTCATTCTTTGCGCGTTTTTTGAGTTAAAAAAAAAACCTCCTGCTTCTCTGTAATCACATTGGCCACATATGGTGAATACCGCAATTGTATTCAAGAGTAGATACATCAAGTGTATTCAATTAAACAATGCACACTTACACAACAACAACAACGAACAAGTAAAGAATCCAAAAAATTACAACAACAACAACAATCCAATCGCACTTGTCGTCCCCCTTTGTACAATTAAGAAGGCAAATGTTGCCATGGTTCAGACAGTTGCGACGCACTTCAAGGCGAACAAGCCGCAGAATGTTACTTTGCATTGTGTTGTGTTTGTAATTTGAAAATTGTTATCGTTGATTTTTTGTGCTGCATATCCTTGCGCCTTACGCAAATAGGAAATCACTTCATTAATTCGGCATTTGTGTCCGACAATGCGGCCAGGGTGACCTGTCGCGGAACGTTCGAGAATAATGAGCCGTGGACTGGGTGAAAACACAAACACATAGAATATAATATTTTCGTATATGCGACAACTGGGGGGCGTTTTAGCAGCCCCAGAATGGGCGCTGCAGTGTGGAGTGGACGGCTGAAAGTCAGCGCCGCGCTGCCGCCGCCGGAAGCAGCGCTCGAAGAACTTTACTGTCATGCTGTTGCCGACAGCTGCAACAACAACAACAACAACCACATCGTGAACATAAAGTTTTCCTCAACATAGTTTGATGCTACGCCGACACTGTGACAAGTCAAAGTTGAACATTTTCTCGCTACTAAAGTGACATTCTAAAAGTGAATTTTTGGTGGCAAACGTTTAAAGTGACTAATGTATTTGGTTGCATCTCTTGTTGCAAACTCCCATGAGACATGAGTTGTTGTTGTTGTGTTATTGTGATGCGAAAAACACTGCCAACTAGCGCTCGGCCAGAGTCGAACGGCCTTAAAACTGCTCGAAAATTTACACATGTTGGCTCATTAAGTTTTGCTATTTTACAAAATTGTTAATACACTGACAAAGTGATTTTGCTAGAGAGAGAGACACTAATTTAGAAGAGACAAAGACAGGTATAAGTGTCAACTTCCAGGAATCTAAAACGTTTAATAGAATGTTTCGAAATGATTTTGAAGAAATTAGAAAATTTTAAATAAATCAAAACCTTTGGTAGTGATTGGAAAATTTAAGGAGTGTTCTAGTCCAGAGAAGAATATCTTTGGAATATTTTTTTGATTTATAATGAAAAGGTTTTTCATTTTATTTTTTGTGTATTTATGTATGCTTTAAGTTTATAAAAATTAAAATAAATCAAAACCTTTGGTAGTGATTGGAAAATTTAAGGAGTGTTCTAGTCCAGAGAAGTATACCTTTGAATATTTTTTTGATTTATAACGAAAAGGTTTTTAATTTTATTTTTTGTGTATTTATGTATGCTTTTATAAAAAAAATTTTTTTAATTTATAAACTTTATAAAAATTAAAATAAATCAAAACCTTTGGTAGTGATTGGAAAATTTAAGGAGTGTTCTAGTCCAGAGAAGTATACCTTTGAATATTTTTTTGATTTATAACGAAAAGGTTTTTAATTTTATTTTTATTTTTTTACTTATGTATGCTGTAAGTTTGGAAAAATTAGCAAAAACAAATTTTTAATATTATTTTACAAATTGTTTTATTAAAAAGTTCTAAATCGTTTTGTTCGAACCGCTTTTAAACTTACACCAATTCAGTTTTCGGTTCTTTGCAGACATGTGAAAATTTAATTGTTTTGTTTTTTGGTTTGGTTCAAAGAGCCAAAAAGCCAAATGATTCAATTCAAAACAGCTCTGGAAAATATCAATCAAACCATTCGGTTTAAAGCCATGCAACTGCATTCAAATCTCTAATTCAACAAACGATAATCAGCCAATCGCAAATCTTGTATCCAAATCTGTCTGCCTCGATATTGGAATTGCCAAATATTGGCACCGTTGATTGGCGACATCAATTTGTCGCTTCCACTTCACTCCGCCCGCAGTGTCGCACGTGCTCCGGTCCAACTCTACCATAATTTGTCCTGTAATCCCTCCGGTCCCCGGCGCGTTTATGTGCTTTTGCAATATTTAATAAAATGCCAAAAACTGCCAATAATCGTATTGCGTGTGTGTGTGTGGGTGTGTCGTTGTGACCCCACTGCCAGCCCTAAATAGGCAATCACCATTTTATTTACGTTCGCTTAAACTTTATAAATAATCGCATGTACCGACTTGCATTGCAATGTCGTTGGCTTATCTACGGCATTTTATTTCTTAGGTTTTTTCTTGCGAGCGGCAGCACCAGCAAAAACTTTTCCAATTTTCCCCTTTTTATCGTAAATTGTCCCCGCACGCACACATATGCATTAGATTAGCTTACGCGTCTCTGGCTCGACTGCCATACAATCGAATTGGCCTTTTCTACATGACTTGATTTTGTCTTCTTTCGGCGTATTTCATTATTTACTTTTTGTGTATCACCGGCCTTGACATGAAGGCGTTGTTGTTGTGCTCGAAGGGAGCCGTGTGAGGCGTTGCTGAATGTCTAGAAATGTTCGGCGTCATTAGAATAATCGACTTGGCTATATTCAGGCATTCCAGCATTCAACTCTACATGCAATAACTCTACGAATTCTCGAGAAGTATTCTTTGCACTAAAGAAAGAAAGAACTGTAAGACAAGAGACAAGTGTGGAGAGCCAATCAAAAGAATATAGAATAGAATATTAGATATATAGAATATTTTTATAATCTGCATGGATGTGTCAGATTTGATAAGATAAACGTATTGTAATATCGAGTGAGAGAATTGTATTATCCAAAGAAAATATTCTACTCCGTCTTATTCGCTTTGGTACGAATGGAGAAAAAGAAAGAGGAAGAGACGGAACTGTAGGGAAATTTTTCTATTATATATCGTTCGTTCGTTATACTCAGGAGTTGTCCTTAAAAGACATAAGGAAGAATACACTTGAAAGTGTCACGGTATATCTGCTCTGAAAATACATTTTTGACCTTCGAAAAAAATCTCCGTAAGATAGAAAGAAATGCAGGAAGCGAGCTCTGAAAAAAATTGTATCTTCTTCTTCTTCTTGACTGGCACGACAGCCCGATTACGAGACTAAGGCCTAGCTTCTCGCAACCATCCGTGTTGTGCGTGCGAATTTGTACAAGGTTGGAAGGGACCTACAGTTTTATGCCGATTCCGAACGGCGAGTTGGGAGCTTTTTCATAGGCAATATTACTCTCAGAGGTTTGGCATTTCCTGCTGAGAGGACAGCCGCCGAAAGAAAATTTTTTTTTTTTTGGTGTTAGCAGCAACGGAGTCTTGAACCTGGGTTCGAGCGTCGCATTTGACTCGCGGCCCAACGCACTAGCCAGCTGAGCTACGGCGGTGTATACCTTCCAAAAAAATGCTCCGTAAGATAGAAAGAATTGCAAGAAGCGAAAGAATAGATAAAAATTATTGTAATCTGAGCGAAGGTTAGAGTTGATTTGCTCTAATAAAATGTTTGTTACATCCAGAAGTTGTACTTTGTAAGAAGTGGAATAACCCATGGAAAATCCTTGTACTCTGGTTTGCACTTTAGTACGAAATGAAAGAAAGAAATGAGAGAACTGATAGAGACAGACTGAAGAAATCTTTACACTTTCAGTCGCTTCATAAGAATAAAAGATTTTGATGATGTAATTTATCCAATCGAAAATAGTAATACTTTGGTCGAAAGTCTCAGGGTGAATCTACTCTAATAAGAAGTTTGTTAGACCCAGAAGGTGACTTTTGTAAGAAGGGAAGGTGATTTTTGTAAGAAGGGAAGGTGACTTTTGTAAGAAGGGAATCCATCTATTCACTTTAGTATGAAGTGAAAGAAAGAAATGACAGAACTGATAGAGGCTGACTAAGAAAATCTTTAGTAGGTTTTTTTGGGAAGAGTGTTTCTTGAGAATGAAAGATTTTGATGAAGTAATTTATCCAATCGAAAATCGTTATACCTTGGTCGAAAATCTCAATGTAAATCTACTATAATAAGAAGTTTCTTACACCCAGAAGGTGACTTTTGTAAGAAGGGAACCCATCTATTCACTTTAACTGGTACGAAGTGAAAGAAAGAAGTGACAGAACGGATAGAGACTGACTGGGAAAATCTTATATCGAGGAGGTTTCTTAAGAAAGAATGCTTCATGAGAATGAATGATTTTGATCAAGTAATAGGTAAAGCAAAATCTTTGTACCCTGGTCAAGAGTGTCAGGGCAAATCTACTCTGATAAAAAATTTGTTATACCCAGAGATGATCTTTGGAGGAAGCGTTAAGAGTTGTAAGAAATATGAAAACTTATAGCAAAATTGTATGCTTTGAACGAAGATGCTGCGGTATATTCGCATTTGTCAGATGCTCGTTGTAACCAGACCAGAAAGAGAACCATGGGAACCCATGGGAAATCTTTTTACTTTAGTGTATATACTTTGGGAAATCTTTATACTTTGATGTAGTTATTCACTTTGGGACAATGTGAAGGGTTTTCCCTTGAGTGAATTAGGAGAAATTTTCTACACACCTTGCCGCTTTATACCCAGGGGATGTCCTTTAAAAAAACGCTCCGCAAAAGACAAAAGATTGTAAGGAGTCAAAGAATAGATGTATGATCTTATTGGGAGACTTCAGACCACTTCCGCTTTTGTCAGACATTATACCTGTAAGGTGTTTTTTGGAAGAGTCTCCCATGGTCTCAATTTGTATTCGCTTTAGTGTGATGTTTTTTGTTGTATTCTTAAAGAAGAATCGTTGAAATGAAAGGAAAAACTATTGGAAGAAAGCGCATCGATAGGAAATATAACATATTTTTGTTCTACGCTGAGTTATAAGGTTTTTTTCAAATTAAGAGCACACAAAAGGTCCTCTTTAGAAGAACTCTTTGTAAGAAAGAAGAAAATATATGAGGAGGAGCCGAGCTTATCTTCTCATATCTGCTGTCGAAAACTATCTGTGACTATACTTAAATTACAGAAATTGACAGATTTGAGGCCAAGAATGGGCAGTCTTTTGGCATTTCAAAATTTCAAATCCCCGTGCCGATAGTTGGGAGGAGTTGACATATGAAAGGGGCTGAAAGATGGAAGACCGTGGGTGAGTACTTGCCAATGCCTTCGGGGTCGTCTTTTTTCAAAATTGTAGATTGCAAAAACCATAGAAAGGGATGTCAAATGAGAGAAGATGGATGCAGATCCGGAAGAATTGCCCTCGTTCGGCAGAATTCTGTTCATATATTACAGGCTAATAGTTGGTAAGACTGTGAGTGTCTGTGTGATGATTAAGTCCTTGCATACTTAAATTTTTAATCACCGGATGGGCGTTCTTTCATATCTGAAAAGCTATCCTATCTAAGGAAATGCTTTAGTATGATAATGGACCTTTACAAAGGCAACTTTTGTTGTTTGAAAGGAGTCTTTAAGAAGTAATTAAGTAATTAGGTTGAAATCGTTTATTATCTTCTATCATCACATTGGTAAGATTAGGTATACTCAGGTACATTCACAAGTATCTTTGTTATGTTTTCAGAATAATTATTATCAGAGAACTCTATCAGTTTATACAGAGGACACTGACTGGTTTAAGAGAACCTTGTGCATAGTTTCTGTCCTTAACTTAAAGTGTCCTTAGAAGTCACACAAAACGAATCACTTGAACGTTTGTAGTGTAGTGCATAAATGTGTCGGTCAAGACCAGCCGAAACACTATAACTTTTTCTTTGTATGCCAACAGCGTATGAATGCTGTAAATAATTTTCTGCAGGACTTTCAGGATGTATGCGAATTGTCAATGATGCAGCGAGCATCAATTATGGAAAGACTTAAGCAAATATATATGTCTATGTATGTTTGTATGTATATAAGTAGTATGTATGTATTTTGCAGTATTTTGTCAGATTTTAGGTATCGACATGTGTTGGTTGGTATTAACAGTGTGAAGCTTGGTGAGCTGAGGAATACGTAGGCGGCACCTTCTCGGTTGTAGAAAAATGCTTCTCAAAAATCCGGCCAGTAATGTTCTGTCATAAGGCATCAGTTACAAAAGATATCCCTAATGCCACCCATTCATCAATAAAGTGTCACATACTACAGTTCGATTTCTAACCTTATTTCAAACAGCCGCCTCTGAAACTTCTGAATGGGTTCTTGTATGGGAATGTAACTTGGTACGGGTGTACATTGATCGATCTAACTAAGAACCAATGATCAAATAGCAGGGTTACGTGCACTTCCAAGTAGGTTTGCCATACAAAAATACTTAATGAAACACGAACTCGGAGTATTTGCACGTTAAATATTTGAGGACATCGCGAGTTGGCTTTTCGCTATTAGGGAACATAGCCCGATTCATCCTTTGGTTGGTTTCATACAGTTCGATGTCTGACCTTTCTTCAAACAGCCGTCACTATATTTTCCGATTGGGTTCGTGTATCAGAAAGACATTTCTGATATCTAATTGATGGATCTAACTAAAAACAGCCCGCCTCTAATTTTTTCCCCATAACTTTTCATTGTGTAATACAAAGTGAAAAAATCATTCAAATAAAAACTACCATTGGAGCTTCAAAGATTTACCCGCGTCTGTGTTATAGATGCCGGCAGTTGCCAGCATTTTTGTTAGCATTTTTGTTCGGCCAGTGTAATGCGCTGCCACCGTGAAAAGCATTCCCGAAATCTCTTTCACAAACTATTCAAAGTAAATCAAGGGGAAAATAAAAATTACGCGGGTCATCGTGCGTAGATTTTCGATGGCAGTGCGCATTGCTTCGAAGACACAGCAGAAAAGTGCGCCGCCTTCGACCAGTGGAAGCGTTCGCCAAATAAGAAAATAATCAACAACAGAAATCTCCGTCGACTGCACGCCGCGCTGAATCATAAATACAAGAAGACGCAGCCCCCTTGTCCCCCGCACCCTCTTGCGCCAGTTGGGCTTACATAGCACAACAAAATCAGCAACAACAAGAATGAAACTAGTAGCGAAAATCTGACGATAAATATCGCAAATCCAGTGCCAGATGATTGAACAAAATTCAACTGGCCAACGACGAATCGAACGCATCGACTCATCTCTGCCAGCAGCCGGCCGACTGCTCTGCTCTGCATTGTTGACTGTGACTCCATTCCGTTTGGGTGACGCGGCGTTGCGTTGCGTCGCCGCCCCATTGGCGTTGTCGATCAGATATGTATGAATGTTATGTGTTGTTGTTGTTGTTGTGTGCAAACGTCTAATGAAGTCGCATGATTCAGCGCGATTCGTCGCTGCGGGTATGACGCGTATTGTTCTCGTTACTGCTGCTGTTGTTGTTGTTGTTGCTCCTGTTCAGGCTGTGGGTTGGAATTTGCTATTTGACAGCGAATGCCAATAGACAGACATGTGTATTGTATGTTTGTATTAATGTTTGTATGTTTGACCCCAGCGCATTTGTTGTGGATATTTTGTTCGGGGAAAACCATTATTGGTGCGGTCAATGTGCGCAGCTATCCTTGAAATTAATTGTGGATTAATGGAGAAAAAATGAACTTGCCCCCATGTTTGTTCAGGCGCACGCTTTCACATCGCCTTCTTCAACTGATTTCCAAAGGATATGAGGCATTAACGAATGAAAAAGCGTTAAGACCCTTTGTAGACCATCTTTCACCACAATGCCATGAGAAGAAGATGCCTCTCAGATATTCGATACTGACAACTTACTTCAGAGCAAGTGGGTAGTGCTTGCAAACTCATACGGATGACCTGTTACAGGCACCAACAGTTTGGTGACGTAAATGACGAGAGTGAAACGTCTGAACCTGAACCCTAAGACGACTAAATGCTTGGTGACCCAGATGCCACGAGTGTATCGCTTGGATCTTTTAGACCCGACCTTACTAATGCGGGATGCTGACTTACATATCAGGCTTAGGTTTATGTCTCGAATTCAATAATCAGGAATAGTTAAGGAATAATAATTCCACCAGGACACTACAGACTAAACCTTTTTTACACCAGACAGAAGAGCATTCCGCAAGCTTCTCACGCTAAAAAGAGAAGACATCAGCGGGTATCTACCCGAGTCCGAATTTAAGGCGCCCTCGGATGAGTTCTCACGTTAGAAAAGAAGAGGGTATCTATCTCACAATGGTCCCCTTTCCCCATTTTGAACAAAGTTTCCAAGTAGGAGAAGGCTATAGAAAAGGGTATCTTTTCTCAAGATGACCCGTCTCTAATTTGTTAATGGTGTTTTCAAGTTAGAGAAGGCCATAGGAGAGAGTCTCAACTCTCACGATGTCCCAGTCTGTCTTGCTTACGACGTTTCCAAGTAGAAAAAGGCTGCAGGAGGGAATCTCAATCGAAATATCGACCCTATCTGTTTTTTTATAATAGCATATCTAAGTCGGAGAAGACAATAAGATATGGTCTCTACTCTTATGCTGACTTGCCTTTCATTATTACAACGTTTCCAAGTTGGAGAAGGCTATTGAAAGGATATCTTCTCTAACAATGGTCCCTTTTTCATTTCGAACAACGTTTCCAAGTAGGGGAAGGCTATATAAAAGGGTATCTTTTTTCAGGATGACCGGTCTCCAATTTTGAATGGTGTTTTCAAGTTAGAGAAGGCCGTAGGAGAGAGCCTCTACTCTTCCGATGTCCCAGTCTGTCTTGTTTACGACGTTTCCAAGTAAAAAAAGGCTGCAGGAGAGAGTCTCAATAGGCACGATGCCCCTTCTTTTTTTATAATAGCATATCTAAGTCGGAGAAAACTATAAGAGATGATCTCTACTCTCATGATGACTTGTCTTTCATTTTTACAACGTTTGCAAGTTGGAGAAGGCTATAGTCTTCCATATTTAATGGCGTTTTTAGTTAACGACGACTATGGGAGCCGGGCTCTACTTTCACGATGGTGCGCCTTTGTGTTGGGGAAAGCCATAGCAAAGGGTATCAACTTTCACGATGACTTCATCTTTCTTGTTTTACATTTCCAAGTGGGAAAATGCTGCAGGAGAGAGACTTCATTCTTAAGATGGTTAGGTTAGGTTATGGTGGCTGCCTCTATAAGAGACACACTCGGAGGCCCGAAAGGCCCATTGTGATACCACATATTTCATCCTTTTTTTTCAATGTGTATGCAACACTGTTCTTTCAACATATATTACAACATATTTCAATCGGATGGAGGAAGGAGAGGGACCTACAGTTGAATGCCGAATCCGAAGGGCGTTTGGTAGTTTTTCTTTCACACTTGGAGGTTTTGCCATTGCCTGCCAAGAGCGCACTTGTGCGATTCTTGTAATTCTCATCTGCTTCATGTGGATAGCGATAGAAGAAGATGAGCGTTTTTTCCAGCCCGAGCCAGGAATAGAACCTGGGGCGCTCGGTATGAAAAGCCAGCGCGCTACCCGCTGGGCTATCGAGGACGGCGATCTTAAGATAACCCCATAAGTTTTTTACTAGCATTCTCCTAGTTGGAGCCGACTGTGAGAGAGAGTCTTTACTCTCACGATGACTTGTGTTCCAATTTAACGATGTTTCCAAGTTGGAAAAGACTAAAGGAGAAAGTGTATACTCTCATGATATCCTGTCTTTAATTTTTAACGACGTTTTCAAGTCGAATAAGCCTTTCTTTGCACAGGTGGGTTAGGCTATCAGTGCATCGGCCGGTAATGCTACTCGACCAAATTAATAAATTTGTAAGTACGATGAATCTCCGGCGAAAAGGTGTTCGATGCGGTAGTTGGAGGTCGACGGCAAAGTGGGAGGCCGTGTCTCCGGTTAAAGGACCAAGTAGAGGAGGCCCTAACTTCTTCTGGTATGTCCAACTGGACCAAGCAAATAAAAGCGAATATTTCATGCTTCGCAACGTTTTAAAAATCTTCGCATTAGGAATCTGAATCTCCGTACCCTTACGAAAAATTTCCTCACCCGCATTCGGAAAATGGCATCCACCCTAAACTTAGTTCCCAGCTCTTATAAAACCACACACACACACACACACACTTGCACATTTAATTGTTGTAATAACAAGCAATAAAAGTCTGTAAATCGATTTCGAACATGAAATTAATTGGGGCGTCCGTTGCTATAATTTCGGCCACCTAATGCAATTTGCCGAAAATCGCAGTGCTTTGCTTGCCACTGTGCATCCAATTAGAAAGCTGCTCCGCTGCTTCGGCCTCATTTACATATTCGCTGCAATTTCGCACAACGTGCGAGCCCTAAATTGCCCCAGACAATTCAATCAATTGGGAAATTTCGAAATACGTGGAAATTTTGCTTTATTGTTCGGCCATAGACGGGTCGACTGGCTAACTGGCGTTTCGCTGTTGCGACCACATGGCGGACAATACAAAATAACGCAACAGCAGCCGTTTAACCGATTGTCGATAACAGCAATTATCCCATTGTGCGGCACTGACCCCCGCCCGACCACGCACCTGCTGCTCGAGTAGGCGCCCAGCCGATCCCTACTAAATACATACACATACTCATACATTGCTGCAGTGAAAAACGAAAATCTGCTACGCACACGCGGTTTCAATTAACGAATAAATTAAAATTAACACGAGTCCGTGCGGCTGAGAATGGAGCCCCCACCACTGCAGCAAAACCCAACTTTTCGGCCGCTGCCATTCGAGTCGAGTCGAGTCTCGTTTAATGCGCTCAAACTCAACTCACAGTGTGTGTGTGTGTCTGTGTTGTTATGGGTTTTGGGTTTTGGGTGGCTGTGGTAAATTGGTTTGTGCATTCGCTAAATTTGACTATCGACACGCAGCAGGCGCCACATGAGTTGCTCGCTGGTTTCGGACGTACACACTTGGCTTTCATGCCCTAAACTAAGGGAGGAAGGTGTGAATGTCCTCGTGAAATTGCACAGCAGCTGCTCAAGCGAACCGGAGCGCAAGTGGTTGCTGCTCGACTGGCTGGTTGGCTAGTGGGTTGGTTTGGTTCAGTGCGGATCGACGCGTTCAACTTGGACAAGCCAATCTTTATGACCAGATGGCCGTAGTGGGCAATTGTGCGACTATCATTTGGGCCTTAATGGCTGTTGTTTTTGTTGTAGTTATTGCTGCACAACATTATCCATTTTATGGTTTGCCGAACTCATCAATTTGCGTCTGTGCCTAAGTGCTGCGACTAAAGTAAAATGTGGAAAAGTCGTGTTGCTCGAAATGAATTTATTTGCATGCCTCAATAACTCTTTAGGCTATACTGTACTCTGCCCGAATTAGTTGCAATTTTCTTGTTCACGATCTATAAATAGGCCAGATTGGGATGGCCGACCAGAAAGTGGTACCAGCTAGAAGTCGAAGTTGTTGAGGAAAATCCGCCCTTAAAGCAACTATGATGTCTGGTGAAGTACTACAACGACCCTTTGGAGGAGTTGGGACTAGTTTGAAGATTATATCATATTAGAACTTTCATTTAATAGATAGTCGAGTAGTAGACACGTCTCTGAGTCGATGGTTTTTATGATTTGTGAGACGCTTCTTCCTTAACACTACTTTGAGGCTGCTACTGACCGATGTGGGGCTACGTTTCAATTGTTCTAGAAAAAGATGCTATGAGCTAGAGGAGGAGGAAAGATAAATAGATCAACGAACTAACATCCGATTAGTCATTTGGACGGTCACGGTTACCATCTCAGCACAAATACGAAAATCTCTTAAAGTATAGTGAAACTACCCCTTTCGTCTCCCCAATCTTTCCCACGGACACAGTGCAATGATCCGAATGGACTGAGTGCTATGAATGGGTTGTGGCCTTTCCATCCATCCTCACATCATCATCCTTCTCATCCTGATTGATTGGTGCATTTCAAAAACACCCAACTCACTTTTCTAAGGTTCCTCTGTAGGACTCTTTCAGGCATCAAACGGATGATGTGAGGTAACTCGATCTTTGTTCCTTTCCTAAGGTTCAGTCGTGCTATTGAAATGAGGTATGAAGAATTAGCGATTTTGGTGCTCTTCTGGGAAGCCTGACAACGTCATCAAAGAGGACCATCTTTGGGTTTTTAAGACCCAGCGCACAGCATTGCGTTATTTCTTAAAGGATTAAAATCTGAGGAATCAAAGTATAAAAAGGAAGACTTTACTCGACTTGAACCTACCAAAGTGTATTGGATCATAGGAGCTCAATGTGAGTATCAAGTTGAAGTTGTCCGAAAAAACAACTTTAGTTTTAGAAATCAAGATAAAAATGCTTGAGTTCCATAATAGGTCGCATGGAATGACCAATTGTTTTCAATCTAGGGCAGCTTCAAACTTGCCACTGAGGAGCAAAGCCGAAAGAGTTCTTAGTCCATATCGGAGCATTCTAAGATGCCTAAGTAGGGATAGTAACTCCAGAAGACACCAGGGATGAGTAAACTTTATTGAGGCAATTACCTGTTTCGAGGATACAGAGACAACCGAATGTGAATGTGACGGGTCTGACGGGTCTGTGGGACATGTGTATTTAGTCTTTAGGGGAGAAATCAATGACTTTTAGCAGATCTCCGAATGTCTAGTCACGAACTTTATGGGAATGAAAACTATGTGGTTTGCTTTGTCTAATCTCCAAACTACAGGTGGTTTTAGTCGGTAAGAATTCGACATTCAGGTGAATACAGGTCCACTAGTTTCAATGAAGATTTCTACCCTCTTTGTAAAATGAAGAGATTCCCAATGGATCCCCTACTATAACCTAATTTAACCTACCCTCTGTGCAAAAACACTACATGAGTTGAAAGACAAGAACAGACGGACAAACTCCCGGGGAGAGATTATCAAAAATATAGGTAACGATGTGATATGGCCAGCTAATGAAAAAAGTCAGGCACAAGACAAGAGGCACAGCTGGGTTACTCCTTCCACTGCCATAATTTCAAGAGGTTTGCATATAAATAAATCGAGTCTTGGTAATGTTGGATCAACTTAAACAATATTTTTTAGACTTATAAGCATAACTTTCTGAGGGCAAGGGAAGTGGTTCGAATATCATTGCTGCTTTGAAAGTTGGGTTAGGGGAGGATATAGAAGTGGTGTGTGACTCGGAGACTCTGTTAGGCTCATTGTGATTCCCTTCATTTTAGAAATCCGGTGCCCTATCTTATATGTTGGGTTCCATGTAGATCGGACAGGAACTTTTTGCTACCATTTGGTTTTGTAGGTCAGTAATCTGAATCGAGTCCATCGAAGAACCTTGTTCCTAGAGTCCGCAGCCTACTTCGAAAGTTATAGTGTATACCTGAACAGACAAATAGAGAGGAGGACGGGGATGTAGGGACATACATAGGTCATAGATCAACATAGGTCATTCATTTGGGGAGTCTGGTTTTGTACACAACTTTTGGGCTTAGTACCACTTGAAACTATATTTACCACACATATATACCATCGCTGTATACATACCTATGTATATATATTAGGGTGGAGCGAAAAAATTTTTTTCTGAATTTTAGATTTCCTGGTTTCTCAAACAGTGATCCATCGTAATGGAAATGTTCATGCAAAATACCAGCTTTCTAACTCAACATCTTGAGGTGGCGCATTAGGTATGAAGTTTGAAAAATAAGAAAAAAAGGAGTTTCAAAAAAACATTTATTTCTGACAATAATACTATATATTTTACTGAATTTATATTATAAACTACTAGTACAAAGAAATACTATATTAGATTACCATAAAACTAACATTTTAATGATCAGTATCAGAAGTTTCAGTGTCTTCTTTTTGACGGAAATACTGAGATTTGGTGTCAAATGAAGGTATTTCTTGCCTGGATTTTATTCTAGTACGAATGAAACCATCTCTAGCATCGGGTCCACAAACAGATGCTGAAGCCTCAGTTACAAGTTTGACACACCTTTCGACAGCTTGGGTGTGGCAAGGGTACTTCTCAATATCAAACAATTTACCTCCAGATGAAATTTTTGTAGTAATTTCCGAATCGCTGTATTTCATTGTTACAGGAGGTTCCGTTATCTTCTCTTTCGCCCATTCTATCAAATCATAATAGTTTTCGGCATCTATCTTTAGCTCTGGTAACTGGAATTCACGAACTTTCTTGCCTTTGGTATCTTTTCTTGCTTTTAAAACCCTCCGAAGTGCCAGCTCTCGTATTTGTTGATTCTCATCTTGTAACATAGCCAGCAATAGATTTTCCGGGTGCATGAAGAAAGCATTTCTTTGAATAGTATTTAAGACAACACTTTTTAAGTCATCTCTCAAATACAAACTTCTTTTGACCATATTAAAGATGTGAATGGGACCAAATTTACAAGATGATTTTGACTTGATTTCAAACCAATTTGGTGCGTAAACTTTCATGATGAAAGTGGCCAGTTCTTTCAAATTATTTGTTGGTTTAGCTGTGCCAATATACAATCGAAGAATCCTGTTAGCACAAGTTAACCATCGAGAATGGGCTAGTTTTCCTGGGTCTTTGTTAGCTAAGTTTGGTGAAACTGTACCAGAAGATATAGCAGAACATATCTGATAAAGGTATTTTTGATCAGTGCTCAACAAATCAATATCCAAATCCGGTAATTCGGTGGGGATGGGTTCGAATGTTTCTATTTTTAAGTCAAGACATTTATCAAGCTGTTTTCCTAAACTGCCAGAAAAAGTATTGGGGCCTGTAGTTGTACCGTCGAGACTGGAGAACAAATGACGAAGTGGTAATTCATTTGCATGTAACAAGCACACAAACCATTGCAAAGGGCGCTTCAGATGTTTTTCTAATAAAACAATGACTCCATTTTTCCGACCAGTATTAACAGCAGTACCATCGCATCCAATTGCCACCAAAGAAGATCGAAATTCATATTTGTTTTCAAGAAAGTCGACAATATTTTTCTCAATATTAGCCGCTTTACCCGAATCAATAGAAAGATGACCGATGTATTCTGAATTAGGTTCTGATATTATTGAGATATGTTCTTCGACTATAATCTTCCTTTGGGAAATATTATTAGCCTTGGTTATAGTCAAAGTTTTGTCTTTACGACCATCAAAATAAATAGCCGTCAAAGGTTCGTGTTTTTCTATAGATTGCAATTCTTTACGAATCTTCTGCCGTTCTCTGCGGATTTTGCTTCGGTCTACCACTTTTGATGAGTCCACAGTACTGATTACATTTAAGTCCAGTAACGCAGCATTCACAATTAATGCTGCAGATCGATCAGAAACTCCAGTTCTATCGCAGGTTGTAGCAAGATTTTTCAGCTTATCTCTCATTTGTTGAGTTTTTTTAAGGGATGGATTAGACACTAATTCTGCAGTACGAAATTGATCGTCCTCATCTGATGTTTCAGCAGAAGAACTGCCAGACGTCCAAACTATAGCTGGGGCAGATGATGATGTACTGGGAGTGACGTTACATTTTGCAGCAAACTCTTCATATTTTCGCTTCCTAATTTCACGACGTTGCATAGTCTGAGTTGTTACTTTATCCACAGAACCAATATACATTTTGCGCTCATTTCGTTGATCTTTTAAGAAGTTTTCCTCAGCAATGGGTACTTTAGTCACACATTTGCATAGTTCTCGGGATACACATTTACATGTTGCGATATCAAACAACTTATTTATTGATTCATTGTAGAATATCTGCTTTTTAGAGTCATTACGTATTTTTTTCACATTCTTGTACTTTTGATAATATAAAATAAGCCTAGACACAACTTGTTGATGGGTGATTGTAGGGATAGATGCTTTACTCCAGATGGCTGCAATATCGGAAGCAATTATATCACATAAATCTTTGACTGAAGGATCCTTTCCATTATTCAACTCTAACATTTCGTTTCTAATCCATAAGTAGTGTTTAATCACGTCACAGTATGTAGGTAACATATTATCACTAAATTTGATTGGATCACCAAATAAAGGACACCGGAAATCTTTTCGCGTTTTAGGCATTTTTTAAGAAAATTAGCTTAACTTTGGCACTATTTCAAAACTATTTATTCAAGTTTTGTAACAAAATACTATGTTTGCGTTCGAGATCACACTCAGTTGAAGTTAAAAACAGTATATTAGTAAGCAAAGTGTACGAATGTACGGGGATCTTTTATTTTGTCCGGGATTTTGGAGTGAAGACTTTTGAATAAAGCGTATGTATTTTTTAGCGGGTTGAAATAGCGTTTATTAAATAGCGGCGAATAAAGAGTAGCGGTTGCTCGGAGCTCAAGAGGTGTTGGCTCGTCGCAGTAGGAACAGTCTCTGTCGACTCTCCCGTTGTTTACAGTGAAGAAGTAAACTTGTAAATAATTTCCAAGAAATAAGAATTATACAAATTAATATTAAAAGTTCACGTTTGGCGTGAACACAAAGCTTAGTAGGCTAGTAGTAGCAAAGTAGGCTTACAAGTAAAAATAAAAGTTTTTTTGAAACTATTATCTCAATGCGCCACCTGAAAATTAAGTCGTAGACCCTTGATTTTTTGCATGAATAAAGCTTTTACATATGGTCACCAATTAATAATACAGGAGTTTGGAAAATAAAAAAAAAAATTTTTTTCATGTGTTTCACTCCACCCTAATATATATATCACATATGCGCTGCGTCTTTGTCAGAGCGTTAAAAAAAACATTTATGAAAACTTTATACTTTATACTTTTTGATTTTAATTTTCCTACAGCAAGAACAGCTGTTTTACAATCTGCTCCCTTTGCTAACAACGCCAACCCCCACACCCTCTGCACCTCACAGATGCGCCATTCGCTGTTCGTGGCCGTTGCTGCGTTGTTGTTGTGCTTTTCTGTTGCTTCGCTCGTTGCTAGCGATGAAAAAGTTGTAACTATTGTTTTTGTTGTTGGACAAGCGGTTTGTTGCGGTTGTTGTTGTAGTGGCTCTTGTTTTTGTAAATTAATTTGCTTATAATTTTTACGCTTAGTTAAACGCAATTTTGAGCGATTTTCACACTCAAAAAACCTGGCAACTTTTGCCTCCTCATTCAACTCCAAACATCCTCTGGCGCTTTTTCTCGCACAAAGTGTATTCTTGTTGGTGGGTTTTCGTTGCTGTTGTGGTCGCTGACGTTATATTTAGTTGTTGTTGTACTGTTGTTGTTGGTTGTATTTTATGAACTACATTTATGCAGTGGAAATACAGTTTGCAGCAAATTGTTGTGAAATAATTGTTTCCAGTTGAAAAAAAGTTGTTCAACATTTTCTATTTTTTGTTTGTTCGTTGTTTGGTTGTGTTGCTTGTTTTAAACTCTGTTCTGGGGTGTGAAGCAAGTATGGGTTTCAGCTCCTGTTTGAAGTGAAGTGCGGAACGAGGAGGGGAAGATTTAATGTAAAACGGTTCGACCGTTCATTCAATGGTACGACAAATATTATTTTGGAACGATAAAAATTATATTGGAATAAAATGTATTCGACGATTGTCCTTAAGGATATTCAATTGGTTTAATAAAATCATTCAGGTTTATTTGTATCTGACTTTTCAATATCCAACTGTCCGCAGTTCTAAATTCTCTGATCTTTTTACCATAAAATCTCTAGAGCTGTAGTCCCTATAAATCCGATGAACTTTATAACTAAGTGAACTTTGCATAATGAACTTTAATAATAAATAACTGTACAACATATTAATTTAAAGAGTGGATTTGAAAATAAAGTGATTGCTGGTTGCTAATTGCGTTTAAAAATTGAAGTGAATTTTATTTTGAAGCACAATCCAGAGAGACGAACAAGCCTACAGAACTAATTATCGTAACACTAAGACTACATAAACTCTTTTTGCCTGTAGAGAGAGTAGAGAGAAGATGCTTATCAGCTTATCCGCTGACCTAAGAGATTCATGAACCAAGCGACAGATTGATGTGGATTCTGTGTGACAGATTTAGTGACCTCTGTGTCACATAAAGAACTGAACACAGATTCATATACAATGATTAATAAAAAAAATAGTTAGTTGGATTTTTGTTCTTCACATAGTAAGAAAAAGAGAAGGCTATAAGTCTTCCTATACTCAATTGTCATTTTCTGGCAGTGATGACTGCTCAAAGTCGAAGTGCAGATCAAAAGTTCTAAGCCATGGCTTCTTTGACAACTTGGATAATCTCAGATTAGTTAAGATTAGAGATTTGCTAGAATTCATTGACGAATCAAATTAGCTTTCATAGGCTCTCCAGTGAATTGTTGTACATACACATCACTTCTTTCTCCTTCAGGTATAACAATGGGGCCTCTTATGTCCTAAGAGTGTCTTTCGGTAAGATACCAATAAACTTTATCGCTTACTTAATCTTGAACAGGCAGAAGAAAGAGAACGATTGATTTGGAACTAAATGGAAAACGAGTTTTTGAAGCCCTTGTCTCTAATGCTTCACATATTTTATAGCAATTCGATCCATTATGCACCATATTTCAAGGACTGGGACAATGGAGCAGGCAAGTGGGGTTTTATGGGTACAAACCCCTCTCAAATATCGGTATCTAGTAAACATTATGCGTGGCCAGTATGGTTTCAAATGGTATTGGGCTCAAAAGTTGTGTACACTGGACTGGGCTAACCTTATCGTTTCCACCTTTTAAAGACTTCAAAACTAAACTCGAATGTTAACCTTAGCTTGCATAACCTAATATAAACTTTCGTACCTTTTTCACCAAAGCTTCATCATCCATGCGGGGGACATGGCCAGACATAGCCGGATTCCATGTCTTTAAACAGCTCGTACAGCTCGTCGTTCGTTCGTATTTAACAGTCGTAGCCACTGCAAACAGGACCGAACATTTTATGATTTTCCTCTCGAATGCCGGTCTCGATAGTCCAGCGGGTAGAGCGCTCGCTCTTCATACCAGAGTCCCTAGGTTCGATTCCTAGCTCGGGCTGGTGAAACAAACCTCCAAGTGTGAAAGGAAATTGCCAAAAAACCGCTGTTCGGTTTCGGCATAAAACTGTAGGTCTGTTAAATAAGTATTTAGCGTAGCGTTAAATCAGAATTTGAAATACCGACTATTTAATTTGCAGTCTAATGCAATAACATTTCAATCATCCCAGCCAGTCACAGCCTATTTTTTAGAAACCTTTTTTCAAATAAAAAGTCCTTTGAGCCTCGACTAGTAAGTAAAGTAGTGCAGATTGACATTTTATCTAAGTAAATCAGACGTACGAGTACAAAACTGATGCCTATGTGAATTTTAATCGATTGTTTGCTCTACTTGAGACCTGCAGAGAACTGTTAACTCGTCGTGTCAAATGCTCTGCACATTTCTATATGCAACACACAGCGACGAACGGCAGACAATACTTGAAGGACAATAGACGGATGAGCCAAACGGGCGCACGAAAGGATTATAGCAGCTCAGCTGATTCAATTAAATCCAATTGCAGTGAATGGCTGCGTGACTGGAATTTATTTCTTACAAAACAAAGTCACACAATTCATTGGTCCATGACAACGAGCTGAGACAGAAAAACGAGCATTCATGAACCAGTGATTACAGTGACTGAATCAGAGGTGAGGGAATGAAATTGGGTTGTTGTTTTTTTTTCAAAGTTCCTGCTGCTTAAATGGTGCAATGGCTCGTAGAGAGCCAAAGGCTATCTTGTCGCAATCAGTCACGTCGTGCGAGCGAGCATGCATCCATATTAATAGCAAAATCTGTGATGAGTAGTAAAACATTTGTTGGCAACTTTTTATATGCATTGACATCAAATAGTCTACGAAATCTTGCAAAACAGGTACTGAGTACAGGGTAGGGTTACCAAATTACATTCTGAAGAAATATTTATTCTAAATTTGTACATTAAACATGAAATGTTTCCAGATGTATAAGACAGAACAGTAGCAATGAAAGCAATAAATTCTTTACTAGAGATCGTTAAAAAAATTAATAAATTCTTACCGATCATGACCAGAAAATCTCCTAAATGAATCTTCTGTTGAAGCTATAAATAATCAAATCAAAGTCTTGGCTTGGTCGAAACTTTTTAAAGCTTATCTTCGTCCAGTCCCGAAATTGAAATTACCAAAGTCCTTCAATAATTTCAAAATCTTACGTTAATCAGAAAACCGTTGAAGAACCATTTGAAGAAACTTTGCTACAAAAATCTCCATTTATGTTTGCTTTGTTGCTGACTAAACAAAATTTGCTGAATGGAGTTTAAATTGTTTAATCAATGTAGAGACAAAACGAAATGAATCCATTTTTTGAGAAGAATCACTGCGTTGAAGACAGTGTTGCCAGATCAGAAGATTTCCTCCTAGATTTAGGAGATTCTTGGCCTTTTAGGAGAATTTTTAGGAGGAATAATTGTTTGTAGAAAGTTGAGGAGATTTATATTTTATGTTAGGCGACTTTTCGGATCCTTAGTGGATTTTTGGGCGATTTTTTGATAACGAAGTATGATGTATTGGGAACACTGGCAACACAACATATTTTGGCAACTATTTTAATAGTCAAAGCATCCTATTGTGTTAAAAATTTGTAAGCTTACAAAATGCATGCTCGTTCTATCTCGTTCTCACTTATTGCTGTCACAATGAAATCTCGCCAAAAATGGCACTTTTTACTTAGTTCATTTGTTATATGTTTTGTTTTTGTTAAGTTTTTTTTGTTAAGCTGAAGATGAATAAAAAAGGCTGCGTTAAAAAAAATTATATGTACCTACATATATATATATTTTTATTTTTGTATGAGAAGTTTAGTTGCTTTAACCCTTATTCTCATACCCGGGTACCCGGGTGCCCACTGCGATGTATTTTCGTGAAAAAAACTGACAAATAATGAAAATTTTTTTTTTACCTTCCGGATCCTCGTTATTTAGGGGAAAAGCGAACAAATCATATATTTAAAAAATTTTGTTTTCTATTTTTTTTATTTTTTTTTATTTTTTATTTTTTTATTATTTTATTTTTTCTCAAATACTCAACAACAATGTATATTTTAGAAAAAAAATTTTATAAACACTTTTTAATTAACAAAATATTGAAAACTTAAAAATTTCATGAAATGGGTACCCGGGTACCCCGGGTGCCAAACGACGTTAGTAAGTTTGGGTATGAGAATAAGGGTTAAATTACGCAAATTATAAAAAAAATTTCGGAGATTTTTTTAACTTTTGGGAGGAAATTTCAGTATATTTTTAAGATTTAGGAGAAAGTCATTTCAGGTATCTGGCAACACTGGTTGAAGAAAAATGGATCACTTACAATAATGTGGTGGAAAAGAGATCGGGTTTGGAACTACCAGAGGATACCACAGTCACAGGTGAAACATTCATAAAGCCAAAAAACTGAAATTATTAGATTCTTAGAAAATTCTAAATCGAGTTTTAACCAAAATGACCCTAAATGACTTTCAGGAAGCGCTGGTTCAGTCAGGGGAGACTGTAAAGCTGCTAAGTGTTTTATAGTTGGACCAAATAGGAAGACAAGATAATTCTTACTATAAAGAAAGGACAGAAGAAAGATTACGTCGAAGAAAAATGGGTCACTTGCCATAATGTGAAAAGGGAAAAATCGTGTTTGAAATTACTTGAGGTGACTAAAAAAGTTCCAAAGCAAAAAACCCCAAAATGATCAAATTTTCAAGAAATTATTAGATTTTTAACCAAAATGATGGTAAAGAACTTTCAGAAAGCGCTGGTCCAGTCAGGGAAAACTGTACATTTAAATAAATGTGGAGATAAAATAATTCTTACTGAAATTTAGAAAGAAGCATAGGGAAACTGTGGGTTTTATTGGGGATCCAACGTGGGCATCTGTTTTGGAGCACAAAGCATTTACCTGTCCATGGGTCTATGGATGTTAAATCTTATTCTTTTGCTGTGTGTGTTCTCCCTAAACTCGTAAAAGCATCGAGGAAATGTGCACAGAAGAACCCATAGCCAATTTTTTCTACTCCAACAATTTTATTACACATCTAACATGGAAAGTCTAAGCCTTCTTTGTCTGTAGTTCTTTCTTTTGAGCCATGAATACATTGCACTTCTAAGCTTAAATGTTTGAGCAACTACCTTCGAGACCATAAATAACTTTCTTGGTTTTCCCTCACATCCGTTCAACCAATAGAAATCCCAAAAATCGCATTTTGGTAATTTATTTTAAACTTTTTGAAATCACCATAAAACGGCTTTGATCAATAAGCACTTTTTTTAATTCCTAAATAATGGCTGCCGCTGCTAAAAACGTACAACAATTTACAACAATCAAAACGAGAGTCCAATTCAAAGTCAGCCACTGACAGTTTATTGTGCCAGCGAAAGTTGAAAACGGCAATTAGAATTGCTATGTAAAACAATATTTATGTATTTATGTGAGCGTTCATATGTATGTGTGTTCATATTTATTTGTATGTGTGTGTGTGTGTATAGAAACTCAAACCTGCCTCAATTTTTCGCACTCAATTGGAGAGCGTGAACTGTAAAAGTGCAACGAATTCATATAAAAATGAGTAAACATTGTTTGAACTATGCAAAAAAATGGCACAAAAATTTACAAAGGACAAAAAATTGCCGACTATTTTGGATTTTGTGACATGCGGCAATGACTGCAGCGGCACGCGGCCATCGCTGCTAAAATGTTGGCAATTCGTTATTGCAGCAACAACACACACACACACACACAACGACCAACACGTGCATTGGCGCAATTTTACGCTCCGAGCACCATTTTGTTTTTTGTTTGCTTTAGCAGCCATATTGCCAGCATTTTTTTGTTGTTCCATGCTGTCTACAAGCGTATTGACATCGCCATATTGGCTGTCAGGGCGTCGTGTTGTGTTTCACTGATTTTAACATCTGATTCAAAGCGAGCCCGTCGACCGTCGATGCCCAACAAATTCATTTATTTATTTGGCAGAGTGTTGACCAAAATTTTAAATATTACCCAAAATAAAGTAAAATAAAATAATATAAAAGATACCACACAATATTTGCTTTGGTGTTGATTGTGTTGTAAAATTGTGCAATATTATTGTTGTGTTAATAGTTGCAAGAATTTTCGGTACTCACCTTTTTGGTAATTCATATTTCATTAGTTGAATGCTGAGCGCCCGAAAACACACAAATAAATCTGCTGTTGTCTATGCGTCGACAAATGACAAACGGAATTAACACATTCAATATTCCTAATGCCGCAAATCATTCACCGTAAAACTGCCAATAATTTGCATATGAGAAATCTGCAAAATACAAAAAACAACAACAATGATTTGGGCTTTAATATGATTAAGGCGTAATATGAAATTATTATAAATTAATGTATGATATTTGAGAGTTAGTTGAAATTTTTATATCGGGCTTTCACTGTGATATGTTAAGTGGCAGACAAAAATTATATAATTGACAGCATCAATAAATAAAAAACGTGGTCTTTTTTAGTTTTAATTTAAATTTGGTGTTTTTAAATTTTAATTTTAATTAAATTTTTAATATAATTTATTTTAAAAAATGTATATATAATTGACAGCATCAATAAACAAAAAACGTGGTGTTTTTCAGTTTTTAAATAATTAAGATTGATTTTATTATGCCTGGTTTTCATTACGTTATGTTTATTGATCAACAAATTTATATAAATATTATAAATTATATAAATTATATATTATAAATCTGTTGGTCAATTAAATTAGAAAATTTTTTCAGTTAGTATATTTAGATATTCATAAAAATAATTAAAATTATAATTTAAAATATATTGGATTATTAGTTTCAGTAATAAGGACTGGTTTTTATTATGTAATTTCTAAAAAAAATATGTGTTATTTCAATATATATTTTTTTTAACTTATGTTTAAGGATTACATGAAAATATTATGCTGGTTTTCACTGTTTACTAGTTTCCGTCCGAAGGTGGATTTTTGGACGAAGCCGAAGCAGAATATTCGGCATAACTAAAATATTATTCTTTCATATTTAGATGTTCAAAAAAATAATTAAAATTATAATTTAAAATATATTGGATTATTAGTTTCAGTAATAAGGACTGGTTTTTATTATGTAATTTCTAAAAAAAATATGTGTTATTTCAATATATATTTTTTTTAACTTATGTTTAAGGATTACATGAAAATATTATGCTGGTTTTCACTGTTTACTTGTTTCCGTCCGAAGGTGGATTTCTGTACGAAGCCGAAGCAGAATATTCGGCATAACTAAAATATTATTCTTTCATATTTACATAGATGTTCAAAAAAATAATTAAAATTATAATTTAAAATATATTGGATTATTAGTTTCAGTAATAAGGACTGGTTTTTATTATGTAATTTCTAAAAAAAATATGTGTTATTTCAATATATATTTTTTTAACTTATGTTTAAGGATTACATGAAATTATTATGCTGGTTTTCACTGTTTACTAGTTACCGTCCGAAGGTGGATTTTTGTACGGAGCCGAAGCAGAATATTCGGCATAACTAAAATATTCGGCCGAAGCCGAATACTAAGAAAAATTCTTTTAAGGAAAAAAACTGTCAAATTTTGCCGTTTTTCCTTATTAATTTCCCTGTTCCACTTAAGAATTAATAAAAGAATAAATATACATATATATGTATATTTTAGTAAAAAGAAACCCAAAAAAATCTTAGACTTCCGTTTCTAACAAAAACAAAAAATCTAACAATTCACATAAATATTAATCGCAGTCTTGAGTACGAAATATCGATAAATCCCGATATATGATAAAATACTTCGACTTTGACTTGCATTACAGGGCGAAAACCTTCGGCTAAAGTATTCGGCTATTTTGGCCAAAGCCGAAGCCGAAGATTTAAAATTGGTCGAATAGGCCGAATACCGAAGACGAATATTCGGTCGGTCAGTAATGTTTACTGTTTGGTGGAAAACAAAAATGATGGCAAAAAAGTAGTGTAATTCAAATATAAAATTTTTTAACAAGTCTTAAGTTAATTTCACATAAAATTTTCAGTTGACAACATTGGTAAAAAAAAGATTGTTTCCTTCTGAAAACTGTACTCCTTTACAAAAAATTTCATTTTTAGCCAAAAATTGTGTTCATTTGACACTAACTCTTTTGCCTTTTTTGATGCAGTATGACATTATGTTTCCTAAGAACTCTAGAAACTACTTGGATTTTAGTAAAATATGTCATTTAGTAAAAATAAATCCATTAGTTTTTCAATAGATGGCTTTAGTTATATGTAATTTGAGTTGTTCAAGTGCCATCGAGTCACACTTAATGGCATAAGAAAGATAACATTTTGTACTAAACTAATTTGTCAGACAGTTTTGTGATTGCTTGATTCAGTTTTGTTTGAACGTGAGCCAAAGATGGACACCAGCAAAGACAAAATATGTCATATTTAAGAGCTTTTCTTCGATATATCATAGTTGAAAACACAAACGAGGCGTTTCAAAATGTGAATAACATTTTTGACTCTGATACTAAAACAGTCAATCATGCGCCATTTTGGTTTCCTCGATTCCAGTTCCGGTAGTTTTGATGTCAAACGCTCTAGAAGGCAGCTTGTCGAAAATGTCCAAAAACTCAGAGAAAGAGAGAGTCCGTTCGTTTCAATTGCCCAGGAACTAAATATTGCACACACAATCGTTTGGAACCACTTGAATAAGGATGGATACAAAAACGAGCTCGATGTATGGATGGATTAACACGAATCAACGCAAAAATACTTCAAGGGACCAAATTTCCACCTGGGGATCGTGATTGGTGATGAAAGCAGATCATTAAGAAAATACGAAAATGCGAAAATGGTGGCTAAGCCAGGATTGACAGTCAGAATGGTCAGACTTTGTCAGATTTTGTTGTTTGTTTGGTGGGATTGTCTGCGAATCATCTACCATGAGCTGCTCCCATATGGCTAAACTCTGAATTCGCACCTGTACTGTAAACAATTAAATGGTCTGAAGGACGTAATCACCCAGAGGCGGTCAGCTTTTGGCCAGTAGGAGAGGAATTGGGTTCCATCAGGACAACGCACAGTGATTCGTTCCATAGACAAAATTCAAAAAATTTATAGTCTCAGAATTTAACGATTTTGATGTCATTTGAAAGATAAAACTAAAACTAAGAAAACCCAAAAAAATCTGTGCAAAAAATTAATTAGTGTCTGTGCAAAGGTGGCTCAAAGTTGCAACTTTTTTCACAAAAAAATTTAAACATATATTTTCTCACGGTTGACAAGAAGTTGCTGAAACGTTCAATGTATATTAAGAAATGATGTGGCCATTTTCGCTTTTAATATTTTCTCAAAATTTGCAAACCTTAGTCTTTAACTTTACTTTTAATTCAAAATATTTTTCTAAATTAAAAATCTGAAAATTGGCAAAACTTAGAGGAAAATATCTAAAAAGTATGTGAAAGTATGTTACTGGATTTTTTTAAATTTTAAGAAGCATTCTTTCTTTGTCACATAATGTAATTACATCCTCCGATATCTTCCGATCTCAGAAAATAATTCAATTTGAAAAGTGGTCTAAATACGTATTTTTCGACAAACTTTATTTTTGCATCCCTAAAAGTATGCAATCAACATGAAAAATTGAGAAAACTGCAAAAAGCAAAACATACATCTATTATTATCATTTTTATTGCAAAACTAAACGGTCCTAAGACAATTTCTGTTACTCTTTGCAATTATCAATGTTGACGTTAGCGATTAAATGTAAAATCTGAAAAATCTAGCCAACACACTCGTTGCTATAGCTAACCAAAAATGACGAAAATTGCAAATTTAAGTCTCAGGCATTGCCAAACTACAAAATTTTAAGAAAAACAAAATGGAGATTTCAATTCAGCAGACCATGATTAACTAGTATACCAAATTTTATGAAGAACGGACCACTCCTTCTAATTTTGTCCCGCGGTTGTATGGAGTCGAATCACTGTGCAACGTCAGGCCACACACATCGATAGTCCTGCGACTGAAATCGACTATCCCAATTTTTGCAATAGGAACGGGGGTTTCTATGATAATAGTATAATGGAATTTCCTCAAAAAGACAGTAAGTTATTGAACAAAACATTGAATATTTGACCTAAATCCGATTTCATGCAAAAATAATGGATTTCTGTTTAAAGTTTTCATCCGTGTTGGACCAAAAGCCTCACAGTACTTTTTCAATTGCCAAACCAATGAGTTGAAATTTCTCACTTCACTGTTGTTTCGTTTGACAACACTTTGTCATAAGTCGACAACAATCGTTTCACTGCCACAGGACATTACCGACAGTGCAAAGCCCAAACAATCAGCATAATTAAAAGCAATAGCAGCATTAACTGCTATTTGAGCAACACGCAAGCATAAAATGAGCTCAACTTTGTCAGCTATTTCTTGTTATTGTTTTTCTATTGCTGCTTCTTCTTCTTCTTGTTCTTGTCTAATACTTTGGCCTTGTGCAATTTCGTAGGTAAACTCTGGCGCGTTCTGCTACAAGTTTACAAACTTAACTTCCCAACGGCAGCATTGATAAAGACTGAGTCTGAGTTCTTCGCTGCTGGCACAGCGAAAAAAGACACTTGCAACATCTGCATTCGAGTCTTTCATTAAATCAACGCAAACAGTAAGCAACTTGAATAAATATGAAGGAGCAGCAGTTGTCGTTGCGTTGTAAACAGCTTCATTCCGCGGCAATTTGATGGCTATATACTCGTACATATAGAAGTACTGTGTGCTTGAAAGGCTATATTCACATTTGTATTTCCCGTTAGAGATCTCCTTGTTAGAAGTAGGAATAAGAGCCCAATGCCACTTGAGGTTTGAGGTTGAAATGTTTTATTATATTAAACTATGAAACCGAAAAGCGATATCTTCTTAATTTACAAGTTGAAGCTGCTTAACCTAGAAGAACTAAAGAAATAATAGAGACAAAAGAAAAACATAGGTTAGGTTAGGCTGGTAACTTATGATGCTTGCATAGTAGGGAAGGTCCCTAAGGACTACACATGCACCGGGTGGAAGAGGGAAGCCACTTAGACGCCCATATGAAACAAGTGATACCGTTCAACCAGGAAAGGGGCCCCAAGCTGACGGAGTTTCTTTCGAGCTTGGGCTGGACAGTGGCACAACAGGTAGAAAAAGTACTCTCTTCATTCACAGAACAGCAGAGCTCATTGAAACGGCTGCCCAGGCGCTGGGCGTGCCTTGATTACTGATTCTGGTTCTTACTGGTTCCGTGACCAGTAAGAACTTCTACAAAAGAGACGATAACTTTTAGCCCTAAGCCCAGAAGATGTTTCGTCCTTCTATGGTTTATGCGGCCTCTAGCCTGTCGAGGTGCGTGAGGAGGCGTGAGCCTATCATCTCAGAGGTCATGGGTTCTACTCCTACCTGGTGCATGGTCCCGCACTCTTCCAACTTTTTCAATTTTTCCCTGTCCTCTAAATATTTCCTAGCCAAGTAACATACCCCAGTTCAAAATTCCAACCCTCAGATGATCTTTTCTCACTCGCTCCCAAGCAATCATGCGCTGTGCGACTGTAAAAAAGAAAACAAATATACAGCTACACGGTACACCAGCGACGCCTGTTAGGGGAAGCGGATATCAGCGAAAACAGCGCACCAAACCGATCTTAGCGAAGTACCCAACCATCCTGCTGTCACCTCCTTTACAGAACAGATGGCCGGAATGATGGGTGTTGTTCCTAAGCGACGGTAGATGGCAGCCCCATCACTTAGGACTACCTGCGGCAAGCCATTCACCTACCCTGGCAGAACAACACAACCGAATAACGTAACCAATACAAGGCAATGCCTTGTGGAGGCCCTATGCTCCCGAGAGGAGTGAAAAGAAAAAAAAAAGGTTTAGTTTGGGCCAGGTTTCCCTGGAGACCCTACAAGAGATGTTAGAGATGTTAGTGGTTGCTTAACATAACTTGACCTCAAATGGGAATAAAAGGGAACTTAGAGATGCTTTGCAAGGTGTTGCTTTACTCTCAGCGGTTTTCATGCTATTTTAGTGTTGGCTGGATTGACCTTGGAACATGTGACTTGTAACACGGTGCAACAGCATTTTTCACACCGGAAAAAATCCATATGTGCGTGAAACTGGAGACCATACATAGTAATACTGCGTTTTCAGTTTTTCATTTCTACATCCTTTGTCCTTTCAAAAGGACTTCAAAATTTTGAAGGCGATACAAAATAAAAAAATATAAAAAATACTTATCCTCGTTAGAATATGGCGATATGTATATCAAATGAAAGAGGAAAGGCTCAAGAATTTAAACAAAATTGACTTTTTTCTATTTGTAAAAAAAGGATATGAAAAAGGCCCTTTGAAAATTTTTATCCTTTATATCCTTGAAAATTTATATAGAATTTTCTTGAAAAGTAAGTATGTTAAAACCCCAAATCTCCCTGATCACGTGTCAAAATTTCACTACTCTTACTTTATTAGTTCGAAAGTTATTAAAAAACGGCGGAAGCTGCAATTTTAACGAAGTACAAAAATTCTAATTTATTTGAGTATCAGTATTTTAAATAATTAAAAGATACACAATCAATGTCGCGAGAATAATGAAATTTTGACACGTGATCAAAGAGATTTGGGGTTTTAACATACTTACTTTTAAAAAAAATTCGATGTAAATTTGCAAGGATATAAAGGATTAAAATTGTCAAAGCACGTTTTTCATATCCTTTTTCTACAAAAAGATAAAAAATTAATTTTATTTAAATTCTTGAGCTTTTCCTCTTTCATCTGATATACATATCGCCATATTCTAACGAGGTTAAGTATTTTTTATATTTTTTTAATTTTTTATCGCCTTCAAAATTTTGAAGTCCTTTTAAAAGGACAAAGGATGTAGAAATAAAAAACTGAGTACGCAGTATTACTATGTTTGGTCTCTAGTTTCACGCCTATATGGATTTTTTCCGGTGTGAAACATTTTTTTTATTTTTGTCGTACGGTGTAATACAACACACTCACTACTGAAAAACATTAAAGAAACTGACATCGTCGATGCATTTTCATAATATTTATTTCAAGCTTCGCTTTAAATGGAAACATTGTAAAAAAAGTTCATTTTCTGAAATGTGATTTTGTCGACTTTGATTGCGCACAATTTCCACATTACTTTCTCTGCACGAGTTGTTATTGCTTCACAAAATCCATAAACTGTCCCACCTTCTCGCCTTCTCCATCGCATGGCAGACAGAGCGCGCGTGTGTGATTGATACGTCATTGTTGACACTAATTTGCACTGACAAATCAAATTATCCCTTCGGCGAGGATAATGCTGGCGCTGCAATTTGCACCCAACTTTCTGTGCAACATTGCGACAGTGAAAATGTAAAGCGAGCAGCAAAAAAGCGAAAATTGTGTTGCCACTGACAACACCGACGATATCGCATCACAAAGTGAACGTCAACGTCAAGACGGAGGCGAGCAGCGGCCGCCAGACGGACCCGTCGAGAGGAGCAGAGCGAGCACGCTTACCGCACCACGCCCATCGGCAAACGTACGCCCACGTGTGCATAATGACATGCAAACGCAATGTTAAAACAATGCAGCCAACCGGCAACGACAACAACAACAACAACAACACCAACACAAACATCAACAAGCAGCGGTAACAACAAAAACAACAACAGCACCAATGCGAATGTCAACCATGAAAAACACCAAACGTCAGCTGAATCTGACAGCCACATCGGTTGGCATGGCGTGACGTGTGGGCGACGGAGGTCAACTGCAGCGCTGACGCTGGCGCTCGCTGCACAAGTCAAACGCTTAGAAGCATAACATTAATTAAGTTTGTAACGACAAATCCCAACATCAACATCAGCGAAAAGCAAATAGGACGGACGGGCGGGCAAAGAGGCGCTAAACGAACCAGCCAACGAGTAAACGGAGAAACGTTGGCGACGGCAGCGAAGACAACGTAGACGACACAATGGACGGGACACAGTTGGAATATGCCATGACGATGTTAATTTTATAAACTCTTCACTTTTGAAGTGCACTTTTAGGCGGCGCAGCAACGGTGACGGCAACAACGACGACGACAACGACGACGACGGTTATGTGTGCGTCTGGTTTGTGCCTCCGCTCACACGCAGCATTTCACATTAAATGCAGTTCTCAACAAAAACAAAACGAAACCCCAACCCTTTCCGGTGGCACAAGGACATTTTGCACACACGTCGAGTATTTACTGTACTCCACAAACACACACACACACACACATGCAGGTATATATGTTTGCGTGTGCGAATGTTGCTCTGTGCAATTTTTGTGTGTGCGTAGAGTGTACGACAGCAGTCATTGCTGACGTTTGTTGGCGCTTTTGATTTTTCTTTAGCTTGTTTGGATTTGGCTGTTGCCCGTTTGTGGTTGTCGTTGCCGTCGCCATCGTCGTCATCGTCATCGTCATCGTCTCCGTTGCCGTTGCCGTTGCCGCAGTTGTGTTAGTTTTCGCGTTATTTTGATGAATTTTGCGGTTGTCATTGTGACATTTTGCCATGCGGTTGTCACAGACACGGGCCAACTCCATTTAGGTGAATAGTTGACTGCTTAGGCTGCTTTTGGAGAGGGTCTTCTATTAAAAAGGGTGTTCCAATTTGAGTTTTTGACATTGACAACTCTATAAATGCCAAAGATAATTTGTCAGATATAAAATTTGAACATATTACAGTTAATAATCATGTTATTTCTATATAAATCTTTAACCCCCGACAGAGGTTGGCATTAAGAAAATGAAGTAGACGTGTCGAATTTTTGGATTCAAAGTACTTTAATCAAGTTTGAAGTCATTAAGCTCACTAAATTATGTTTCTAATGAAGAAAGCGTTAAAAATTCCATCTTACTGGATGTTGGGTTTGCAAAATAAAACCACTGTTTTTATATACAACAAATTTGATATGCAAATCTCCGAACGAATTGACTTCAAAATTGGTGAAAATGTGTTATTTGCAGGGACCGAAAATAATTATTATCGCAATATTTTTAATCAAAAAAATCAAGATGAAGGAGGCATTGCAGATATATCATGTAGTGCAAAAAAAGTGATTATTTTTGAAAGCAGTTGTCAAAAAAGCAATAAACCGGTGAGCGGAAAATAAAAATCGAGTTTTAGTTTTGAGTTCAGAAAATACAAATTATTTGTTGAGTTTTATTTTTTTGGGGGAAAAATAAAAATTATGCAGTGAGTTTTATTTTTCACTTGCAGAATGAGAATTGAATTTTCAGTTTTATTTTTCTTCACAAAATAAAAATTACGGGGCGAGTTTTTGCTTCGGATTTAAAAATAAGCCTCATGTGGTAAGTTCAATTTTTCAAATTGTATTTTAAAAATTATTTTCTGAGCAACACTTTTCGCTTATGAAATAAAAATTCTACTATGAATTATATACTTTTTCTATAAAGGAATAATAATGGGACAACAACCTATTCCACATCTGAAAATCAAAAAATAAATCTGATTATTCTGAAGCAGTGATGACCATTCTGCTACCCAACTTTGGCCTCGCGAGTAGCAGAAAGCTCATCACCAGGGAAAGGATTTTGAGGACCTAAAAACCTATAAAAAAGGCAAAATAAAATAGCAAAAAAGGCACGGAAATTCACTGAAAACTGCCAAAAAGGCAGAAAAGAGCACTAAAAACTGCCTAAAAAGGCAAAATAGGGCACTAAAAACTGTTAAAAAGGCAAAAAGAGGCATTTAAAAATCAGAAAAAAAGACTAGAAAATCTAAAAAAAGGGGAAACGGTATGTATTTTTTAATAATTTTATTGCATCTGACGTATGCAACATAAAATATTTATACCTCTTTTTTTGTAAAAGAAAAGGAACATCAAGGTTTTCAAAGATAGTTTAAAAACTAAAACTAAGATATTTTAATTGAAATGTAGGCACATATTTTGAATTCATATTTTAACTTCTCATATAAAAGCATAAAAGCCGTACTTGTATCACAAAAAAATAAATAAAATAAAGGATTTCAGCACCTCTCTCATCACCACCAAACTCTGCTATCAGCGCGGAAATTTTTGCGCTAACCGAACTTTTTGATTTTGGCATGCTTTTTTCTTTAAATTTTCCACTGCACAACAAAAAATAACGGCTTAGGAATGATCAAATCAATGTAAAAACATCGATAAGTTAACGAAATTGCAATGTTGCCACTTAATTTTTTTTAGTTTCAAGGTATTTTTGCGAAACAAAAGGGGGAAAATATTAAAAACGAAAGAAAAAATAAAAAGGCCCTCGACAAATCTTGAAAAAGGCATTTTGTGGCATTTATAGGTAAAATAGACACTAAAAAAGGCATTTATGGGTGAAAAAGGCAAACTGCCTTTTTAAGGAAAAAAAGGGAAAATAAAAATGGTATATTTCTAATCAGGAGGACCTAATTCGTGCTCATTATCAATCAGAAATGCTCTATCTAGCAGCAAACAAAAAAGGCAATTTCCACAAAATCCTTTCCCTGCTCATCACTTTTCGATGGAAACTTACTTTCTTACTATATATCAACTAAGTGGTCCACAATGACATTAAAGCCAGTTAAGATGCTGTCGAGGTCCTAAAGTTTTTTTCATTTAATTTTTGTAGATTCGATTTCCATGTCCCCCATTCCAACAAGAGACCTGCAATGACATTAACCCTTCGTTGCATGATTTAATTTCCGTGAAGGAAAAACCTTTTTGTCATATAATTCTTGTTGCTTGTTAAGTTCTGATGGTAAAAATGAAATTTTGTTGAGTTCCTGTATCTAAAGGAAGACATGGATATCTACCAGTGTGCCATTCTCCGCGTGTGTGAAGGATTTTGAGACGGCGAATCTCTTTGTGTGTGTCTCTCCGCGTAAGTCAGCGCCTCCTTGGCTCCTTGGCACCACAGGATCGGCTCAGGTATCTCCGCAGGTTGGGTAGACTTTAAGTAAATTAATAAGGAACCTCAAGTTGCTGTGCAATGGACGTGTAATCTGTCTGAGTGCTGCGCTTGCTAGGCTCTTCCGACAAAGGGGATAAGATCTCTCTGCTGAACGCCAATGAATGAAGAACCCTCATACAAAGCCATCCTGGAATCTTGCAGAATAAAGCTACAGCTTGCTATTCTGTTGGGGCCTTGGACAAGCCAGGCTACCTGGTTGATCTCTTTTCGTTCATCAATCACTATTTTTGTTTTGAATTCTCTGGTCTAACCGATTTCGCTTTGAAATCTCTTGAACTACATATATTTGTATTTTGAAAAAAGTTCTGAAAACGACATAAATAAAGAAATACTTTTCTTAAAATTTTTTTAAATTTTATTTATAAATTTTATTTTTACTAACTCTATTCATGCCAAAATAATAAATGGTTCAAATAAATTGTTAAAATTACTTGAAAAAACTAATTTTGTGTTTCACCTTTTTTTTTAATTCTATTTAATATTTTTGCCATCCATATCAACAATTTATAGAAATGGTTAAATTAAAAAAACAAATTAATTTGCATTCTACAGTTTTTTTATTTCACTCAATGTTTATGCTATTTTTGTCAACAACTTTCATAAACGATAAAGATTAAACAAAATTGTAAATAATAAATTAAAATTTGTACATCACGTTTTTTCCAAATGAAGTCAATTGTTTTCTCAACCAGAAAACCCACAAAATATAAAAAACTAAATGAAAACTGCTATATTTCAAGAACATTTTTTTTTCTATTTTTTTGTCGTTGTAGTGCAACCATTTTTTTTTGTACGCCAAATAAAAACCCATACAAGAAAAATAAACATTTATTTGATTTCAACTCTGCAAAAAAATAAAAAAATTAAAAAAAAAAAATTGCGCTAAGGAGCGGCGCAGGAGTGCGACGCACTGCTCTTCGCCGTAATGCAGAAATTCGTTAAAACTTTTCAAGTGTCGCCACCGCTGCCAACTGCCGCGGCTGAAAAAGTATTGTGCAAACAATATGCTATACTTTTTGTTGTGATTCGTTGTTGTTGCCGCTGTTGTTACTTTGCATTTGACAAATATTCAAAGTTTTTTTACACAGCATTTTTTTCTGAGCAATTAACTGCCGCTTTTATGCAGTTTCAAATTAAAAACTTTTCCAACACATACCACGAACAAATAAATCACAAAATTTGTAACGAAAATATGTCATTAAAGTTGTGCAAGAAAAAAAAACACAAAACCAAAAACGAACAACAACAACGCTTAAAAACTGAAATATATGTAAAAAGGAAAAGTAAAACGAAAACATGACTGGAAAAATTATGCAGGGGTGACGGTGGCCATAAGTTGCGGGGTCATGTGGAACACAGTAACAACAAAAACAACATCGGCAACAAGCACCAGTACGCCGGCAGTCAACGCGTCAGTCAGCTGGCGAGCAAGTGGAACTGATTTCGATTCATATCGATGACAGCAAACGTAGTCAGCAGCGAACGCTGGCGGGGCGAGCCGCTTGGCAGCGCAAGGGGGCGCGGAAACTGGCGCGTAGTTTGTTGTAGTACCAGCAAATAGAATCATAAATAATGCGTAATCCACAATTGAGTGCTTAAGCGAAAATAATACGCATGAAGCGATAAGTGCAGCCGCCCCCCACCCGCCCAGACGCTTTCGCTTGTATCTCGTAAAGCGTTTGCCTTCGTTTGCTTTTTCTTTTGCTTAACCCGCGGAAGATGTTAACAAATATTTCAATATGTGTGTGTTTGCGTGTGTGAGTGTGAATTGTGTTACATGACAAAGTGAGCGGTTTTATTCGAATTCGAATAATTGTCGCCATTTTGGATTTTTCTTTAGTTTAAGTAAACCGGAATTGAAGTATGTTTCGTTTAGTTGATTATTAATCAATTGAAAGAAAGTGTTCAATATATGAATTTCAATGCTGCATTTGAATATTGAAGTGACTATTTGAATTCTTCCGTCGTTTTTTTTATTTGTTGATTATAATGGAAATAATTATTTGAAAGGACAATTAATTAATATTTAATTTTATATAGAAAAACACAATTTATAAAGTGGTTGGCTGATTAAGTGATTGATTAGTACTTAGTTTCATTGATTTATAACAATTTGAATAGCATAATTTTTAATTGATAGACGTAAATATTTAGAAGTTAAAATTTATTAAGTATTTCTTGTCCTTATTTGATTATTTAAATAATTTGTTTAATCAAATTGATTGGTTATATTATAAAACATGCTTGATGTACTTTTAACTGATTTCAAGTGCAAATGATTTATTCTCGTTTGATCAGTGGAATAATTGGTTTATTAGTGTAAATATTTCAATTAGTGGCTTAACTTTTGCTGTATTCTTGCCCTATTTTGCATTTAATGGATTTAAAAATGCATAATAATTGGTTAGTTATAATTACTGAGAAAATACTTTATTAATTAATTACTATATTAATTATATTTATGATTCATATGATTATTTCAGTAATTTCTAAATTTACTCCGATTGATTATGTGACGTAAATTGTAAACAGTTGATTGATGCACTCATTCTCATGCATTTGAATACGAGTAGTAGTCAATCTCATTTGAATAGTAGAATAATTGATTTATGGATGTAAATAATTCAATTAGTTGCTTAACTTTTGCTGTATTCTTGTCGTTTTCTTGTATTTTATTGATTAAAAAATTCATGATATGGAATGATGATTTGATATGATTGGTAATTATAAATACTAATTAAATTAAAAAATATTGTAAAAAAATTACAAGTTAATTAATTACTTAATTACTAATATCATTTAATAATTTATTCTGCATGTTGAATTATATGAAGAATCTTATGAAACCTATGATTGATGATGTTTTTAGTTGGTTGGGATCTATCTAGTTTAATTGATTAATTTATATGTATTCGAAAATTACAGAGATTGATTGCTGCGTATAAATATTTTCATTAGTTTTTAAAGCTTTAAACTGTTTGCACACGTCAATTGATTGTGTATTTCAGTTATTTACTAATTTATATTTATAATTTGCTTCGGATTTGATTGGATGGATTAATGAATGATCTGAAGATATCATAAAGTTCAGTTTTTGCATTTTACAAATGAATTTCAATTAAGTAACTTGAAGTATAACAAATAAATTATTTTAATTAATAATTAAACGATTAACTATCAATAATTTATTGAATAATGGAGTAAACTAACGACTTTGGTTGATTGGTTCAGTTAGAAGTTTAGTTAATTAATTGCATTAATTGGTTGACTAGTAAATTGTTAAATTAATTGTTTGATTAGTTCTAATATATGAGTAACGTTTTTCTTTAATTAAATAATTTTTTTAATATTTCAATGATTCATTGACAAATTTTCATTAACTGATCATCAAATCAATTTTATTTTAAAATTATTTACAAATTAAGTTTGTTTTATTTGATTTTAATTTAATTGGATTAATTAGTCAATGATGTAGAGAAATATACTTTTAAATTTTTTCATTTTTCCTTAGAAAATTAATATAAAATTTAATAAATAAGTCATTTTTATTATCACCGAATATTGAATATAAATATTATTGGATACTAATATGGAATGTTAGTTAAATATTGAAATAAATTAACCACTTTGGTTGATTAGTTCTGATAAAGGCTTAGTTCCTACTACTGACTAATGAGTTAAGGTAATTTATATATATGATTAAATGTTTTCATTAATTTAATAATTTTCTGAAAATTTCAGTAACTTATTGAGTAAATTTAATGAATTGATTATTTAAAGCAATTTAATGGAAGATTAATTCATTGATTAATTGATTATTACGACAATTGAATTATTAATTGATTAAAGTTGTTGTCAAATTGAGCTTTTATTTAAACGATTTATTTATTTACTGATTGACGTTATTATTTAATTATTTAAATATTTAAAAATGACTCATACCTAAGCAAAAGTCTTGTTTGGTTAGTGAAATTTAACTGTATATTTTTTAACTAATTGATTATCAAACTTATTAATAAACATATTTCTGAAGTTTTGTTTTTTTAATTAGTTAATATTATAAATTTTCAATAACTAATTAATAAATTAATTTAATATTAATATTAATTAATTATTAATAAACTTATTTTTGAAGTTTTTTTTAGTTAATTAATTTTTTTTATTTTTTAATAACTAATTAATTAAATTATTAATATGACTCATTTTATTAAATTTTTTAAAATTAACTTATTAATGAAGTTGATTAAATTTATGAAATTTAATTTGTTTTTTATTTATTAATTTTGTATTTATTTTTATATTATTTATTTCTTGGTTTTTTTATTTATTAAAATATTTTCATTTATTTATTTTGTTCATGTATTGAATTAATTTTAATTATTATTTAATATATTTAATTAATTTGAAAATGTAAAATAGTGAATATTAATTAATTTTATTAATTATTAATTTTTAATAACTCATTAATTAATTTGATTAATTTTATGTAATTTTTTTAAATTAACTATTAATTAAGTTGATTAAATTTATGAAATTTAATTTGTTTTTTATTTATTAAGTTTGTATTTATTTTTATATTATATATTTTTTTCATTTAATATATTTTCATTTATTTATTTTGTTTATAAATTGAATTAATTTTAATTATTATATAATACATTTATTTAATTTGAAAAAGTAAAATAGTGACTATTTATTTCAAGGCTATTTTCAAGGTTATAAATTTTGGAGATATCCCAAAACAATTGTCTGGGTTTTGTTTTTCATGTGTTTATAATTGGCTTTAAAATAAAAAACTTAATACTATGCAGGGCCTAAGAAGAAAAACTCGGACCCCATACGAAAATAAAATCTGGTTACTCGAAAACCTGGGAATCGTGTAGCAATGTCAATGACACTGGGTCATCTTTACGCAGTTGAAATCCTGTCAAACTGATTCAATCTCCAGCAATTTCATAAATTTTTGTGCGGGTCGCCGAACACTGCAACCGTTTGCCGCGGGTTAAACTGCCGCTTGCGTGTGCGGTAGCGGCAGTGCGTTGACACACCCCCATGTTTACTTAAGCAACATTACGGCTACCCCACAGCTTTTCGCTTCACTTTCATCGTGCCCTGTTTACACATGGAAAACTCCATGCAATAAGCTAAGCAAAACACTGCAAACGCTTAGCGAAACATTGCATGAAAAAACCATCAATCATTTTCTACGAGAAAAAAAAACTTTACTACAACAACAACAAAAACAACAAAAAATAATATGAAGAAGATGGAAAAAAGCAAATCTGTATGAAAAAGTAAAAGTAAGTAGCAGAAATGAACAAATCTTTGAGAAACTGGCGAAAAGTTGTCTGCAAAGCGAGTGCCACCATCAGCATAATCACCGTTGTCGCTCGCCGACTGTCGGTGAGGCGGTGGTGGTGGAGTGCGTACTGCTACGGGCAACGTCTGCCAGACTGTGAGAAGAAGACAGCGCGCAGTGGTTGGAGGTGATATTTCCATTAAGTGTGACGAATTTGTTATGGAAATCGCTTTCGAATGGAATTTGTAGCAATCGAATCACCTAAAAATATGCACTGCAGCCGTTCCTGTTCCACCCTTAGAGCGCAGCACAAGGCGGCTGCAATTAAAGCGCCTAAAGCTAGGCAACGTTTTTCCTTTCTCTTCAGGCCGAATTCTGCTGACTGTTGCCGAACGCCTCAAAGCCACGTCGCGCCTCAAACTATGCAGACATTTGCGTGAAATACTTGAAAATTAAATTACAATTTTCTCAGGTGAAATTTCGCATTCCCTTTCAAAGCTCTTTCCACACACAAAAAAAAACTCAAACGCTTTATTTATTTACAGATTTCGCTGCCATTTCTTTTATTGTTGTTGTTGCTGTTGTTGAACACTTTTTGCCGTTGTACATTTGTGCTTTCATTCGAAATGCAGGGCCCGTCGTCAACCGCGAAATTGCACCACACACGCTCCTCAACGTGTGCCGCGTCGTGCAGCTGCTTCTGCCCGCCACTTGAGCGCGCCGAATCGCATAAAGCAGATTTTGAAGAAAAGACGTTCGTTTCTTTTGTGTAGCAAAGCGTGAATACGTCGAGAATGCATTTGTTTATAAAAATGCTGCAAAAAATACACACACAAATGCAAATAAAAATATAAAAACAATGCGAAACAAAACGAAAAAAAATTGCCAACTTAAACAAGTAGAAGAAAAGCGCAGCGCAATGTGCAAAAGCGACGTGCGCGTCGGTTTGTGGGCAAAAAGCGCCGGCGTGCACAGCGTGCGCAGAATTTTTGCACAAACGACGGCAAGCAGACACACACACACACATACAAAGATGCGCGCAGACGCCAACTTTTATGTGTGTGTGTGTGTGCGCTCATATGAATGGCTGCGTTTTTGAAGTGCAACAACGCTGGCGGCAACGCTGCCTGGTGGCATTGTATAATTTCAGGCGTTTTACATTTATGCAATTTACCGTTGTGCACGCTGAAAAAGTGTGTTTAATTTGCGGCGTTTTAAACGCATACAAATTAAAGAGACAAAGTGTCAATACACTGCGGACAAGCTTAAGGGGACAGTCCCCTCAAGAGGTCTCACAAAATCGTTTTTTTTTTTTTTGCTTAATCGATTGGGCATCTATTTAAGATTATGTATGTAAAGTTTTAGCTCCAAATTCGAAGTATTTCAGGAGTTGCACGAAAATTCAGTCGGTCGCGCACGGTGCCTGGCGGCCACGCACGGCGCCGTTGCGAAATTTAAAGTGCGTTTTCTCAAAACCATGTTTTCACAATTTGCGGGAAAGATAACTATAAAAGTTATCAACAGATTTTCTTAAACTAAAATTTATTTTATTCAGTATGAAAAACTACTCTATGCGAACTACGGATTTTGAAAAATTCCGATTTTTAATACCTTTTTTATTAACAAATAAATGTAAAAAAAGTCACTTTTTTTTAAATCATAATTTTTCGTCTAAATTTTGGATTTTTGGAATTTCCGTAGTTCACATAGAACAAATAAGTCAGACGAAGAAAACAAAAAAAAAATTTTTGATTTTAGTTGAAAACAACGGCTGCTATCGTTCCCGCAAATGGACTCCGACCGTGCCGAAACGCTGCCGGAAAACGTGAACAACTCAGTCATTTAGAATTTCCCAGATGTAACTAAAACATATCCCAAAGTTCTTATGTCTCCGATCTTTCTTTCTGTAAGAAAAAAAATCAGGAAAAAACGCTTTTTTCTCGGACGCTTGAGGGGACTGTCCCCTTAAAGCGAGCTACGACAAATCAATATTAAATGCTTTCAATGGTGTTTAAAATGACCGACTGAGCATGGCACAGATGAAAAATTGATATTTCTTAAAAAAATTTCAAATAGCAATTAAATTAAAAATTTTACATAAAAATTACTCATACGCTCCGTATTGCCATGGACTGAATCAGTTGTAGAAATTAGTTTGTTACATAAAATAGTTTTGTTTTAATATAATAAATAGCATCCATGTTCACTTTTTACACTATTCGCTTTTCATATTCGTTAGGTTGAAATGACTGGATAGATCATAACACCAGGCCCGTTGTGATACCATATGCAGCTTTCCCTAGGATTAGGTTACTTTATGAAACTATTTGGACAATGCTCTAAACCTAACATCTATATAGGATAACTGCGGGATGTTTCGTAGAAACGGTTGTCCAATAGTTGAAAGCCTCCTTCTACTAAGAGCTGGGCAGTGACAGAGGAGATGCTGTACGTGTTCTTCCTCCTCCGCGCACTCGGAGCTTCTGCAATAGTCTCTTTAGTTGACAAGTAGCCTTATGGTGTGTGTTCCGATAAGCCAGTATCCAGTGAGAGTCCTTGTGAGGATGGAGATCTCAGTCCTTTTAAGACTCAGGATAGCTGATGTACGCTTCCTATCATAAGTGGGCCATGTGAGACTCGCTGTTGTGCATGTGGAGAGGTTGCACCAGCGCTCCTTTTTCGGGAAGTTTAAAAATGGCCAGTGGCATGCCTACCACCTCCTAGTCTGGAAGGATAAGGGTGGTTGTGACTTTCCTTGCAAGTTCGTCCTGTACTATAGTCACACTTGTTTGTCAGCCCACTTCAAGTTTTCACCTCCTATCTGTCTTAACATTTCGAGTGTGTCACTGATGTGGGTTAGAGCACACAAGTTCAAATAGAATAATTAACTAAGAGAGTTCCGAAAATGGAATTTTTTGAACCAGAATCTAGGCCTAGATTAAACAATTCTACGCTTTAACTTCTAGTCAACGATTGGATAACTGCAAATCTTTAGAAAAGGTGAACTGCAATTACCAACTGTTGGCAATCTCGATCGACTCTAAATACTCATTCATACTTAACAGTGACCTACAGAAAATCTCCAATCTCTCCAACCTATTTGAAACTCCGGGACACATTCGTGCAATTAAACTTATTGGTGACAGTGGGAAACTTTGATGCCATCACTCTGGGTATTCTCCTGGGCAACCCATATCTACGAACACTGGCTCCCATGCATTTCACATTGAAACGATGTTTGTTTCTGATCTTTTCTCCAGCACCTATGGTCTTGATGGGTTCAAGACAAGAGTCCACAAATTCTTCAACCAACATCCTGTTTCCTAATCTCTATATTTTTTCAGACCCAACACAATGCTTGGCATTAAAAAGGTAACCCCTGCGCGTTGGCTTGTTTAAAAAACAAAGAAACGTAAATCAGTAATGTCAAGAAATTTTTATCTTAATCGGAAAACTCTTAAATGGTTGCCTACGTTAATGATGAGGCATGGAAAATTTAGAATACGCCCAGCACTCCTTAGGATACATTAACTAATCTGCTTTGAGCAATTTTTCAGCAGAAAAATATAATCGGGTTAATCAGTATTTATATACAAAGATTTCCATCTTCTGTAAAAAAATTCATAAAACTTTGCTCCTAAAAAAATTAATAATTTTTTAATTTCTCGAATTTCTTTTTATTTTATTTTATTTTATTTTATTTTATTTATTTCGATTCCACTTGAATGCTTTTTAAAAATCAAATTATAGGTTTTTTTTTAATAGGTTAAAACATTTCAATCCATTTTTGAAAAAATAAATACGAAATGTGTTAAATTTTTGATAGTAAAATCGAAACTTTGTTCAAAAGCAAAACCTCAGAATACTTTTTTTTTTAACCAATTAATTTGTAAGGTGACATTCAAGATGCAATGGAACATATTTGAAATTTTTGGCACATTTTCATTATGATACATTTGAAAATTTTTCCAAAGTTTTATAAAAAGTTAAAGTAAACTAAAAAATTAATTTAATTACAAACGATGAGTATTTTTTATGTAGAAAAAATAACTGGGAATAAAGTTCCACTACAGTCGACCTTTTCGTGTGTTCTTCCTTGTTTATTTTCAATGCTTTCGCAGCGGCTGCAACAGTTTGTATCCGGTCCTCGCATATGTTTCAGCCTGGCTATAATTTGGTATTAAAACCTTCCTCATAACATATCATTAATCAAAGTTTTCAATTTCTTTACATTTTTAAATTGCCAATTTAGCAAAAAGGCCTTTTACATTTGGTTTAAAATGCAAGGATTAGAAAGCAACTGACACAAGTTCTATGTATTTTTATTACTAGTAACTATAGCTAGAAACTTTTTATCTCTAAGATGTGTTAAATACTATTTGACAAGCATCATGCGAGCAGGTAGACTTAATGGTCTTTGCTTGTTCTTGTTAGGGAAATGGCTTCATATGAAACTTTAAATTAAATGGCCAAAATCAAAAACAAGGATCTTAATTTTATGTTCTGGGACTATATTTTTAACAAAGTTTCTTTTCTCGAATTTATGTAGTTTATCTTGTTTACAAAACTATTCAACCAAAAATGTTGAACACTCATTTCAATTTTTTACAATTTCGACAAAACATGGTCAAAATTTCGCTATTACAGAATAAAAAAGTGTTTTCTCTGCAAGTGGCAACTCTGAATTTTTTTATTATTAAAAGCTATACACAAAAAAATAACTTGTTTTCATTGTGGAAACAATCGATTTATTAGAGCAACCCCACCAAGCAAAATGTGAGAAATAGGCAACAATCGTCAGTGGCAACAAATTGGCGACTCGCCGATTTATTGCCGCAGCGACAAATTAGCAACATGTCCCGTAGTGCGACAAAAAAACAATTGTGTTGTGTACAAAAACACTTTGTTTTCCAGGACTTTGAAATATCGAATTGAACTATGTTTTGTATTTCAGTGAGATTGATCGTATTTTAAAAATTTGTATTCATTCGTCGACGGTTCATTGATCAAGAACATCGATTCCAGCTCAAGACATCAACCAAAACTATTAGTGAGTAAGCTGCCTCTATAAGAGACACACTCGGAGGCCCGAAAGTCCCATTGTGATACCACATATTTCACCCGTTTTTGAAATGTGTATGCAACACTGTTTTTTCCAACATATGTTACAGCACACATTTCAAGCGGATGGGGAAAGGAAGGGGAGGGGACCTACAGTTTAACGCCGAATCCGAACGGCGATTGGCAGTTTTTCTTTCACACTTGGAGGTTTTGGCATTGCCTGCCAAGAGCGCACTTGTGCGATTCTTGTAATTCTCATCTGCTTCATGTGGATAGCGATAGAAGTAGATGAGCGTTTCACCAGCCCGAGCCAGGAATCGAACCTGGGGCCTTCAGTATGAAAAGCCAGCGCGCTACCCGCTGGACTATCGAGGTCGGCCGGTGGAAGTGTTATTTACCTATAAAGTATGATGAGTTTATATCATTTTAGGAATATGTTACAAAAAGTTTCCCAACACAGACAACTTGCGCGTCAATGGCATACTGCAAAAGCATATAATTTATGCAAAGGATAGAATTGAAAAAAAAAGGGAAGCGCCATGACAAGGAGAACAACTAATTTCACTTTTGAATTTTGCCAATTGTTGCTTTTTAAATAAAACGAAAATATTATAAATACATTTGTTCAAAATACTTATTGCTTAAGGGGGTCTTCTGTAGTAACGGCTCTTGTTTTAGCCGTTTTTCGAATTTTCGCTGTAAAGAAAGTATTTAATATTTTTCAATGCGGTTTTTTTTAAAAGTTTTATTGTACTTTTAACTACAAAATCCTGTATTAAGTTTGTAAAAATAAACATTAGTTGCTGCACTACAGCCTCGCAAAGTCATGCCCTCCAAAAAAACATGTGTTGACGGTTCACTCGATTGCACCAGTCTGAAACAATGAAATTGAAAAATTTTTTTTTTTTTGTAATCTATACGAGTGCTTTTATCGTCCGACGGGAGTTTTTTTTTTTTCATAATAAATTTCAAAATAGCGCAACTCGGAAGTTGAAAAATTTTTTTTGGCCAATTTTTTCGACGAAAAAAAATTCATTCAAAACTTGTAAATATTAATATCGAAAAAACCGCTCGTCGGACGATAGCGACAACAGTTCTGAGCATTTGAAAAAAAAAATTATTGAAATCCGTTTGCTCAATCATTATAAATCGTGTGAACCAGTCCGAAAAACGTGGTTTCGAGAAAAACGCATTTAAAGCACGGCACGCCGGGAGCGCGCCAAACTCAGCGGAGTCACAAACCCCCCTGAAAAAACCAGTTTCCCGTCCGAAATCTTTAAAAACCTTTTTGTATAGGATAGATAAATACATTATCTGTTGAAAAATGCAAAAAAAAAAAACCGATTTTTTGAAAGTGTTACTACAGAAGACCCCCTTAATTTAGCAAGTCGCCTAAGGCAATAAAAAAACTATATGGAAATGACTCGTCAAGGCGATGAGAAAACGACTCGTCAAGGCGTAAGAAAACGACTCGTCAAGGCGATAAGAAAACGACTCGTCCAGGCGATATGAAAACGACTCGTCCAGGCGATATGAAAACGACTCGTCAAGGCGAAAGAAAACGACTCGTCAAGGCGAGTTGCTTTCGGCGGACGTATTAGAGCGACTGGTGATACGAAATCGATACGCTGGCGATATTACCGGCGATAAATTTGTTGCCGGCAGCGAATCGTTTACTTATTGCTGGCAACAAAAAATGTCTGGTGGGACGATTTCCAAGCCGAATCAGCTTTCGAAATTCCAATGACAACTGGGCAGCAAGATTGTGCAACTTAACGTTGTGCAATTAATTGTTTGTGAAATCTCATGTCTATGTCAAAAATATCATAAAGAATTATTCAATCATCAAAAATCATAAAAGACGGGGCAAGCAAATGAAAAAAAAATTAAATTAAATGAATAAATTTTTATCTTGAATCTATCACTAAATGTTGCATGATCCAATTGGTAATTTATATTGCAAAATATATATCTCTGTCCAACTGACCAATAAGAAATTTAAACATTTAAATTCGTACAAAGTAAAAGTGCTCAATTCTGTTTGCTGCTACACCAAATCTTATGGCCCACTGCCGAACAGCTTCTATGGCCTCATAAGCCTCTCTTTAGTAGTAACCAACTTCCCTGAATATAAGTGAACTATTCAGCGATAACAACAGGTGCCATAAACAAGTCGCAAAGTCTGATGTAATATTTTTGAATATAATTTTTATGAAACTAAACTTTTTTATGATTCAAGTTTGCCCTCAATATCTATAAAGGAGTTTAAAAGTTTCCATTAGCACAACTTGAAAAATCCTGTTTCAATAACATTCATGCAGCCAGTGTCCATTTGCCGCTTTAAAATAAGCATTCCCCCTTAAAAAAAATGAACTCATAACAACTCCATTAGCTGACTTATTGTCAGTCGACAGCGGTTTGTGTGCACGGAAATACGAGGCGGCGACTTGTTTGCGTTGCATAAAGCACAATTTGTTTGATATTGAATAATATTTTGCTTTGGCAGTGCGCAACGGCCGCACATTGCCGGCTGTTGCATTGAAATGAAGTTGCAATTAGTGCGTTCAACAGTCTGAGACAAATATTTACAAAATACTTAAAAATAGTTGTTGCCCGAAAGTGCTGCACAGCGGTAGCGGCAGCACTATAGCAACAACAAACGGCTCGTCGACATCCCAACGGGGATGCTGCAATCGGCGGCGTACGAGTATTTGTGAACGTTGTTGACCCCGCGCCGTTGCAGGTGGCAAGGCAGCAGCTGCTTTGGTGGCAAACCGAGGAGAATGAGGAGAGTTGGGAGGAGATGCGGCGCACTCGTGTGCGTGCTGCGTTGTGGTGCGGCCGCTGTTGCGAGCGAATGAAAGTAAACAATGGCGCAATGTAGTATACGTGTGTGTGTGTGTGTGTACTTTTGGCCAGGCGACGTTTGTGCGTGTATGTGTGCGCGTTGATGTGCACGCGCGAACGCCGGCTGCAGTTGGAAAAATCCTGGCAAAACTAACTCATTATCGTTCTATTTTTTCGCGCTTTTATTTCTTTTCTGCTCTTTTGTGTTGCTCTTCTTCTCGTTTTATTTTTCCCCCTTTTTAGTCGCTGAGCGAGTTGGTCGGAGGGGAAGTGGCGAAAGGCAGCCTGCACACTATTATGTAAGATTTTAATTAAAATTAATTACATTAAGTGCAGCCAGTAAACAAACACTCCACACAGAACATAGAAGAGAAGCGGCCGCAACAACAACAACAACAACACACACAAAAAACAATTCTAAAAATACAAAAAATACAAAAAAGAAACGCGCTACAAACGGCAAATGAAAGATGCAACACGCCAGGCGCGCAAAAGTTCTCATGGCAGAAACAACAACAATAACAACAAACAAAAGCAGACAGCAAAAATGCGTTAGTAGTAGGTTTGGTGCCACAGCGCATTGCAAGTTGAGTACTTTAGTCAGCTTTGACCGACTTATTCACACGCTACATCTATTTTGATATATATCTGTGGACTTTTGATAAAAGCACTTAAGTCGACTTAAGTCAAATTTGAGATATTTTTATCATATAGATAGATTTTTCAGACGCGTTTTTTTGGTCCAGCCGGCGTACCTGTATCATAATTAGTTTAGGAGATAGGAGACATAGCATTTCAACCTAACTCGATTTTCTTTTTAGATTAATTTTGACAAAACAACTTAGCTCACTTAAGTAAAACTGAGAACAAAAATGTGTATTAAAAGCTGTAACGTTCTTTTGAAAAAACAACTTAGTTCATTTTCGAAAAAATATTCAATCAATCAAAATTTCAAAAAAAAAGTTTTCACAAAAACCAAATTATTACAAAATTTCACTTAATAATTCATGTTTGCTGTTTTACATGTTATTTTATATGTTTTTCGCTCTCCTGTAAAATCTACAAAATTGACGTAAGTGCTTTGGTCAAAATTCCGCAGATATCTACTTTCTACAATATTTTCCCCCCCTTTGCAACTTAAACATAAAATTAATATTTTAATTAACAAATTTCATGTAGCAAAAAATGGCTTTATTTGGACTTAAAAAATTTATAACACAACATAAAATAATTGGTTAATGTGGTTCATGATGGGTTAAGAGTTCATGTCACACCCATTTCCAGTTGTAAATATTCATAAATGTATACATTTTTGGTTTAATATCAAAATTTTGTTAATTCATAAATAAGTATTATATGGCAACCCTACTCAAAAGTGCATAAAAAGGAAAGAGTTCATGGCACACATATTTCAAGTCTTAACAATCATAGATGTGTGCAATTTATTGTTTGATATCAAAATTTTCGAAGTTAAATAATTATTATTGCATGGAAACCCTACTTAAAATGGGGCAAAACGGTAATGCCACACTCATTTTCAGTCGTAAATATGCATATACTAATACATTTATTTGGTTAATATAAAAATTAGCTTACTTCATTATTTCTTCTTATATGGCAACCCTACTCAAAAGAGGACAGAGAGAAGAGAAGTCATGCCACACCCATATCCAGTCGTAAACATTCATAAACAAATACATTTTGTTGTTTCATTTCAAAGTTCTGTAACCTAATAAATTATTCTTACATGGCAACCCTACTAAAAAGGGGCAGAGGGGATTAAAGTCACGCCACACCTATTTTCGGTCGGAATCATTAATAATCTAATAAATGTTGTTGTTTAATATATACGTTATCTTACTTGATAAACTATTATTTTGTGGCAACCCTACTCGAAAGTAGGCGGAGACGAAAGAAGTCATGCCACACCTATTTTCGGTCCGAATCATTCATAATTTAATAAATTTTTTTGTTTAATATCAACATTATCTTACTTGATAAACTATTCTTTTGTGGCAACCCTACTCGTAAGTAGGCGAAGAGAAGAGAAGTCATACTGCACCTATTTTCGGTCGGAACCAAGCATAATCTAATAAATTTTGTTGTCTCATAGATACTTCATAATTATTCTTTCGTGGCAACCCTACTCTGAAGTAAGCGAAGAGGAGATAAGTCATGTCACACCCATTTCGAGTCGTAAACATTCATAAACAAATACATGTTGTTATTTAATTTCAAAATTCTCTTACTTCATTATTTATTCTCATATGGCAACCCTGCTCAGAAATAGGCTGAATATGAATATCAGTTTGTTGTTCGAACACCAACAGCAGCTGCACCTTTCCAGTACCTGGAAAAATGGCATCAAAATGGTGACCGCAAGCTAACAGGATGTCAGAACTTTAGCCTCTGGAACCAACCAACCAACGATTCCTGCTGAACGTTACAAACTCCCCATCAAAGCGTATCGACTCTGCCACCTCACCGTAGGGTACACGAACCGCTCGAGCAGCTAAGAGTTACAAGCGACAGCATCCAGCACTATATTTTTGTTTTTGTTGTTGTTATAAAGCAGCTGATACAAATCCTAATTATTTAATGTGTACCGCAGCTTAGATTAAATTTTCCGAGCACCCATGGCGGCAAAGCAAAAATCAACAAAAAACAAATACAAAAATCATATAATAATTGTTGCAATGGCCGAAGCAACAAGAAATAAACTCACAACAACAACAAATTCACACTTTACTTGAACGCATAGATTTGGCCCAGTCGAGCGCATTTAGCCACATGCGGCCGCCTTCACGTTAACCGCTTTGGCAGTTCGCTTTAATTGTTATGGCCGCCATTTCGTGCCGCCCGCCGAGTCAACGCCGCTTAGGGTCATCCACTACAACAACTACAACAATCATAACTGTATGCTGGCCCGCTGTCGACTGAACATATTTTCATTTGCCGTGTCATAACCTCAAAACAAAAACATAAAAAAGACAACAACAACAAATAGAAACGCCGCAATTGCCGCTAAAGAGCCGGCGGCCATTTATACTCATCAGCGTTGACGCTCCGGACTCCTTTGTTTTTATTGCCGCACAACATTCGCACCTAAATTTCACTTACTTCCATTTCTCGCTGACTCTTTCACTTTCTTTCTGGTCGCGTGAGTTTTCTGAATTTTTGTTTTCTTATTGTTGCTATTTGCACTTAATTCTGTTTACATCCGGCACTGGGCGGCTCTTGGTTTTTCACTTTCTTACCGAAATTTCTATTGTTGTTGAATGTTGTTGTTTTTTGTTTGTATTTTACTATGTCGCTTGTTAGTGTTGTTCATTTGCGCGCGAAAATGCGTCCATATAACCGTTTTCGTGCCTTAAATGGCGCACCCAATTAAGCCTTTCATTCCATGTGTTGGGGCCCATATCCTTTGTTTATCCTGCGCAAGTATCCCTGAATGCCTCAGCTAATGCAGGGATGCACACATTGTACAGCAGAAAATTAAATATCATTGCTCTGCAGAAACAATTACTTTGTAAGAAATACCTAGCAATGCCGGAATACGAAGAGCTCCGCTAGAGTTTGCTCCAAGTCCTAACTTTGTATCGTTTTAACTTTTTTTCAATTTCTTGTGTTGTGGGTTAGACGCAACCCAAAGATGCTGGGATCGCAGTGTTCAGGAGTTATTGTGTGATAAATGTCCTTCGAAGCTTCAGTGAGGACAAGAAGAACACCATTTCTAAGGTGTTTTGTGGACGCGGCCTTTCGGTGGAGGTGGAAAACTCTAAGGTACTTCCTAGCTATTTTCTCCTCTTTAAAAACTGAATGATCATAAATCTGATATATCATAAAATCTTCAGAGTGAGGCTTAGTTTCGTCAAGTAAAGACCTTTATAACCTAACCTTTTATATCATTCCTGAACCAACGCAATGCCTCGCATTAATAGGGGTCATCCCCTGCGCGTTTGTTCGAGTTAAAAAAAGAAAAAGAGAGACTGCTCTCCAAGAGATGATAGGGCCTTCTCAACTTGATCCTTCCGCCACAGACATGGTCTCCCTGTTCGTCGCCGATCTCAAACTTCCGCATCGAACACTTTGTGCCGGAGCTTCATCATCCATACGGGAGACATGGCCAAGCAGCGGATGGTGGAGCACGGCCGCAATTAGTTCCCTATAGGGTTTAAGTTTTGAGGGTCGAGAGAGGTCTCTTCTACCCAATGGCCAACCGAAGCCGCAGCAGTTCCTATTGGCTCCTTAGCTTAGTTTTATTTCCAGGTGGGAGGATGACAAGGTCTCTGATTGCTTTCAACCTGGCTAACGCCAGAACATTGCTTATTCCTGTTCAATTCAAGTTGACACGCAGCCCCCTCGTGGCCCTCCTGGATAGCGTTTTGGCATTCGCTGAATTGTGAATCAATGTGTTAGTGTCTCTAAACTCCAGGACATTAAATTTGGGTTGGGTGCAGAGTTTAATGCTCGCTATGTATAATCAATTCACCAATGAAAGCCTGAATGACCTTGAATCAGTTCATATTGAAGACTTGAAAAGGTTCATTCAACAAACGAATTAAGATTCCTATACAATGCTCTTCCTTAAGAACACCGAATGACTTCATGAATATTGTCAACATTTCCACATTGCCACTGAGGTTCATTCAGCAAACATACAGGTTTCAGTAATGTACTCAAAAGATTGCTCTTCTTTAAAAATTTAGATGACCGTAGAGCTCGCAGAGATTTGATAAGATTTATCTTGAAAATTAAAGGTTTCAGTAAAGCTACACAAGTGCCTTCTTTGATACCTAGATGACCTTTAATCGGTCAATATTGCAGACTTACTGAGTTCCATAAAGCAAATGAATGGGCTTCAAGCTTTCCGGAGTTTTTTAAACCTATTCATTTTCTTAAAAAACCATTGACTATCTGTCTGTTTTAAAGTCTGTATTGAAGACTTATTAAGATTCAGCCAACAAACTAATGGGTTTCATTAAAGTACTCTATAGATAGAGATTCTTTGTAAATAACCTAGATGGCCTTAAGTCAGGTAGAGAATGACTAAGTTTCATTTGGTAAACGTTAAGGTTTCAATAATCCTTTCTACCGAAGTGTCTTCTTTGATAACCTTCAGTCAGTCAATATTGGAGATTTACCAAGTTTACTCTTAGCAGATGTATTTCACAAGGCCACTCTAGAGATACCTTTAGGCTCATCTGGGATACCTTAAATAAGTTAATATAAGAGGCTTACTAAGATTGAGGTTTTTAGACCAGATGTGTTTCAGGGCTCTAGATGGTACTTGGGTGACCTTAAACAATGTAATTAACTAAAGTTGATGCAGCGGAAGAATTTGCTTCTTCATCCATAACCTCTGATCTCTGACCATAAATTAGTCAATGCGAGTATTGCAGAGTTCGAAGGCTCATCCAGGAAGCAAATGGGAATTTGTAAGGCCACAGATATCTCTTCTGTAAATAATGTGAATGACTGTTAATAACACAGTACAACAATGTTAAACTTTTTGTGTGCAACAGAGTAACGACCGTATATTTCTGAAGGAGGACGTCCTACTGATCAGTTTTGCCGAACAAAGTAACGCACGTCTGAGTTTTTTGTAATTTGCGCATAAAGGTTAAAGCGGTCCCTATAGACCTTTACACGGAAAGTATAAAAACTTGCAGAGCTAGAGCTTTGATGTATAACACAAAGTTGTTTGCATTAAAAGTGTGAATATTTTTTGTATATACATGAACCCCCTCCCCCTTCCCTTACCACCCTTTTTCTTGTTTTTCGGAAAATTTTGTCATAAAAAGCTTGTATTGAGTAAAATATTGAAAAAAAAATACTATATTGTCTTTTGGGAAAATATTCTTCATTAAAAAATAGGGGCGGGTCTTCAAACACCAAAACTTTCACAAAACTTCACCCAAAAAAATAAAAATAAAAAAAAAATAAAATTTTGTTTGTGTTCCTTAAACCTTTTCAAAAAGATTGATAATAAAGGAGCTGAAAAATAAATAATTTTGTAAATCATTAAAAATTCCCCTTTCTAACGTGCCATGCTACCTTAAACACGAAACCTTCATTTAATACTTTTTTCATAAATTGCTAGCTCTGCTGTTGATAAAAATGTTGAATATAAAAAAAAAGAAATATTTTCCATTAAAGGTTTCTAACGTTGACGCAGCAAACGAATGGGTTTTATTAAAGCACTCTGGAGATACCCTTTTATCAAAATAACGTGAGTGGGTGTAAAAGTGTCTGTATTAGAGGCTTGTTGAGTCACCCTACATGCATCTGTCCTCAACGAATCTGTATCGCAGTTAGAAGCCAAACCAAATCGCCCATAGAAATCTCTTCTTCGATGCTGCGATTTATTCAGCAAACGGCTTTGTTTTCCTGAGGCTACAAATACCACTTCTTAAACACCTGCATGACTTTTATATATTACAAGTTTTTCATTGTCAAACACTTCAATGACTCAGAGGTCACTTAAAGATTTGTGTTATTAACCCTTTCGGGATGGAGTTAAATTTTGAAAACCAAAATACTCTTAGTAGGAATGTCTCCATGCTATGAAAATTGAGGCTATAAGATTATGTTGCATACTCAGAAATTCTGAAATCATCCTTTTATTCGGAAACATATAATTCGAATAATGTATTTTACTTGGGCCATAAGATCTGAATAATTGTTTTGAGGGGCATTAAAAACTTGGTGGAACGTATTATCTCAGTAGTCTCGAAAGGGTTAAGGCCCAATTAGGGTTAAAGGCCGCTGACCACAGCACTCTTTTAGCACCCCAAATCGTCAGCCAGAAAACATTTTATTTAATTTTTTGTATAAAATTTCCACCTAACGAAGAATGTTAACAAAAACATTCTGTGATTTGTTCGCTTTGCAAAATTCACGCTAAACAAAAAACAAAAAAACTCACATTCGTCTATGGGTTTTTCTTGGCCAATAAATCATTGCCTCATCACAGTTGTCAGGGCGAATGTTTTCAGCGCCACTTTGGCAATTTTTTGCCGCCTCGTCTAATGTTGCCATGCATCATAAATTTCGCTGTAACCTGACTTCCGTTTGCGCCAATTCCCTTCGCAAAGCCACAACAACATCATTTTTCAATATTCTCGACTGCATAAAGCGTGTCGGGTGCAGCCGCGTCGATGCGGTGTGGCGTGCGAGCGAAAAACTGCAAGCAATCGGAATGCAAAACGCTTGCCGCACGCCAACAATTGCGCCGCGGCGGTTGTGCAGCAGCAGCAACAACAATGGCGCAGTTTATTGCCAGGCAGCCGCCGCCATTAAATCATGGCGGAATTTGTTGCGCGCACAGGTGGAGCCAAGTGCAGCGCTGACAACGGTTTATGCGCCGCTGAAAGTGGCAAACGCCGAGCAAAATTTATTGTTGCTTATTACTTAAAAATTATCACATTGCAACTGCGAGTGGGTGCTGACGATTGGCGGCTTGAATTACGTGTGGGGGGTGGAAATATGGCGAGACACAAGGGAAGTGTTAAATTGCTGGTAAATGATCTGGTTATATCTGCGAGCAGTAATAGTTGGCGTTGATTTGCTATAATCGACGGCGTGAGCAGTGGTCACAGGGGAAATGAAAGTAGAAAAAGTTGTTTGCGAAGAAGCTTGAGTTGGTAGTCAATGAACTCATTTCATACTTGAAATATGATTCAATGTTTGATATGAACATTTGGAGCAATGGACTTTCTAAAGTCCTCAAAGATTGAAAAGGACATTTGGAATCGACTTCTTTTAGTTCTCAAAGTGTGAAAACATCATATGAAACAGTCAAAGGCGCACGCAGGATTTCACTTTGGGTGTTTTACGTACAACTTTTGAGCTCAATTCCATTGGAAACTATATTTTGCACCAACAATTTTTGTATTTGCGGGGTATTGAACCCCAACCTTCTCCTGTGTGCGCCACTAGAAACAGTCTTTGTGTCATACCTTAAGATGAGAAGAAAATATTGATCACCTGGAATGAACTTCTGAAATTGTTCAGAGCTTCAGTTAGATATGTGCAACAATGGCCTTCGTTAAGTGCTCAGAGCTTGAGATCATCCTAGAAGTTTTTTGCGTTCTCAGACCGTAAAATGAACATGTGGAAAGTACTTTTCAAAATCTAAGTTGGAACAAATCTAAGGTGAAACAAGTTCTTGTGATCAAGCAGAGTACGAGATGAACATTTGGAAAGGACTTCTCAAAGTTCTCAAAATCTAAAATAGACTTGTGCAACAATGGACTTCAGAAGTCTTTAGAATTTGAGCTGATAATGTAGATCAATGGACTTCGTAATGTCCGCAGGGCCTGTAGTCAACACGTGGAATGCAATTCTTAAAACCCTCTTTGAGGGTTTTTTGAGTTCTCAATGCTTGAGCTGAACATGTGGAAAGGACTTGTCAAAGTTCTCAAAATCTGAGATGGACTTCGTGGAACAATGGACTTTAGAAGTCTTAAGAATTTGAGGTGGAAATGTAGATCAATGGACTTCGTAATATCCGCAGGGCCTATAGTCAACACGTGGAATGGATTTCTTAAAATCCTCAAAGCTTGAGATTAGCATGTGAAAAGAAGTTTTTTGTGTTCTCAATGCTTGAGCTGAAGATGTGGAAAGGGCTTCTCAAAGTTCTTAAAATCTAAGATGGACTTAGTGGAACAAGTTTTTGTAAACAAGTTGTCTATGCATGAGATGAACATGTGGAAGGGACTTCTCAAAATCATCAAAATCTAAGATGGACTTGTGGATCAATGGACTTTGCAAAGTCCTCAAAATCTAAGATGGACTTGTGGATCAATGAACATTCTCTGCAGAGCCTAAAATTAACAGGAAGAATGAATTTTGTCAAATTGTTCGGAGCTTGTTCCATATGAGTAATGGACTTCCCAATGTCGTCAGAATCTTAGATGGAAATGTAACATAAATAACGAAGAAGTGCAATCAATTTAGCACTTTCTATTTCGATGTCAAAGGATGCAAGCGACTTAATTTGGGATGGCGCTTTCTCACAGACCTAACAGAGATAACGAAAGTAGATTAATCGGACTCCCTAAATTTTATCTGGAGGATCAAATGGTTTATCAAAGGCAATACCCCAGTTAAAGCGATGTGCCTCCGCCTGGCTGTCATGGAAGGCATTCACAATGGGCCATAGATGCCTTCGAGTGGAAGTACGGGTTCCACGTATACGCCTTTTGAACCATATCCAACCCACCAATCAATTACAAATAAAATTATAACTATTTATCTTGATTTTTGCTTCGTAGAAACCAAAAACTGCATAAACTTACAATTTCATTAATATGGAAGGCGCCCTCCGATGGTGAATTGCGAAACAAGAATTGATTTTAAAATTTAAATAAAATTTAAAAAATTTAAAATTAAAAAAAATTTACAAATTAAATAAAAGTAAAAAAATAAAATTAAGATTATATTCGAAATGGGGTTTCGACAATACATTTCAATTTTTGCTTCGTATAAACCCAAAAGTTGACAATCTCACAACTCCGATTGTATGAGAGACGCCCTCTGGTGGTGAATTTCTGAACCTTTTGTATTTTTTGCATTGAAGAATGTTGCCGATTTTTGAATAAATCATTCAAATCGGTTCAGTAGTTTCCAAAATACGATATTTTCTTATTTACTTAACCCTTTCCGGAAATTTGTACGATATATCGTACAATTTGTTCGATGATTTTTATTTGACAGCAAACCCACTTTTTATGGAACAGCTTTTAAATTTTCATTAAGTAGGCTGTGTTGTATCATTCTGTTTAAAAATATAAATCATAATTGCCGTGGCTACACAGTAGGAGTGCGTTTTGTAAGCAGCTTTTTACAAGAATTTGAAAAACCAGCAAATGACGGTACTTCTGCGTAGGAATTTTTAAATATGTAATACTTTTTGGTACCAAAAAGCGAAACAATTTCAAAGTTTGAATCTCAGTTGATTTATAGAACTTACTAAATTTAACATTTTTTGCGTCTAAATATTTTTCCCGAGTCTTGAAAAAAATTGTACGATATATCGTACAAATGACCACAAGGGTTGCAAAGCTTTGTACGATATATCGTACAAATGGAAAGCAATGGTTGCAAGTTATGTTTGCATTTTTTTTCAGTTATAGGTTTGGTAACAGAGTTTTTGCGTTCGCTTGCCTGCCATGCCCATCTGTAAACCACGTGACTAATAAAATTCGACTATTCCGCAATTTTCGATTAAAAGTAAGAATTACTAGACGAGTTTCTGTTTTACTGGGCAGACACAGGTTATGTAAGGTTCGACATGCGTACTTGCCACTCCCACTTCGATAATAAGAATGGGCTATATTCAGTGCCTTTCTGTAAACTGGGGATCAGTCTTCCATTTGATAATTCTGGGATCAACCTGGGAGGAGTGGGAGCTCATTTTAAGTACAAAAACGATCTTTTTGTATTGGAGCTTCATTAAGGATTGCAGATAGAAGCTAATTATGTTTGAAAGATACGTTCAAAAGAAAGAAATAGTGGGGGTCCGTCATAAGTTTTAACCGTCTAAGAGCAACTTCTAAACAGCTGGAAAGCAATTTGTCAACTTGTCTAGCAAATTGGTAAATTTCGACCTCGAAATTGCATAAAATTAGATGTTTAGAAGCATTGAAATCGGAAATCACTAAATCATATCAGACAGGGAAGAATCATTATGAAGGAAAAACCTCACATCACTTGGATCATTACGCTATGGACCTATGAAGTAAACTCCATCTGGTATTGGTTAGGGAATGATCTCGTCATTCGATTTCACTTGTTTGTACCTTCCAATTAATTTCGTGCAATATTTCTTATCTAGTCCCACTATTTCGGAACTTTAGTAGGCCTCGAGGCAGGGAAGAATCTTTATGAAGGAAAAATCTCACATCATTTGGATCATTTTACTAAGTACCTATGAAATAAACTCCATCTGGTATTGGTTAGTGAATGATGTCATCATTTCATTTCACCTGCTCGTACCTTCCAATTAATTCCATTCAATATTTCTTATCGTCTAGTCCCGCTTTCTCAGAACTTTAGTAGGCCTCTAAACAGGGTAGAATCTTTATGAAAGCAAAATCCTCATATCACTTGGATCATTCACTAAGGACCCACGAATTGCACTCCATCTGGTATCGCTTAGGATATCCTATTTTTGTATGAATGATCTCGTTATTCTATTTTAAATGATTACACCGTGCGACAAAAATTAAAAAAATTTTTCACACCGGAAAAAATCCATATGGGCGTGAAACTAGAGACCAAACATAGTAATACTGCGTACTCAGTTTTTTATTTCTACATCCTTTGTCCTTTTAAAAGGACTTTCAAATTTTGAAGGGAATACAAAATTAAAAAAAATATAAAAAATACTTAACCTCGCTAGAATATGGCGATATGTATATCAAATGAAAGAGGAAAGGCTCAGGAATTTAAATAAAATTAATTTTTTATCCATTTGTAAATAAGGGATATGAAAAAGGTCCTTTGAAAATTTTAATCCTTTATATCCTTGAAAATTTACATCGAATTTTCTTGAAAAGTAAGTATGTTAAAACCCAAAATCTCCTTGATCACGTGTCAAAATTTCATTATTCTCGCTTCATTGATTTTGTATCTTTTTATTATTTAAAACACTGATACTCAAATAAATTAGAATTTTTGTACTTCATTAGAATTGCAGCTTCCGCCTTTTTTTTAATAACTTTCGAACCAATAAAGTTAGAGTAATGCAATTTTGACAAGTGATCAGGGAGATTTGGGGATGTAACATAATTACTTTTCAAGAAAATTCTATGTAAATTTTCAAGGATATAAAGGATTAAAATTTTCAAAGGACCTTTTTCATGTTCTTTTTTACAAATAGATAAAACATTAATTTTGTTTCAATTTTTGAGCCTTTCCTCTTTCATGTGAATTACATATCGCCATATTCTAGCGAGGTTAAGAATTTTTATATTTTTTTAAATTGTTATCCCCTTCAAAATTTTGAAGTTCTTTTAAAAGGACAAAGGATGTAGAAATAAAAAACTGAGTACGCAGTATTACTATGTTTGGTCTCTAGTTTCACGCCCATATAGATTTTTCCCGGTGTGAAAAATGCTGTCGCACGGTGTTATGTGTTCCAAACAACTTCACACAATATTTCTTATCGTCTAGTGTTAATCTTCTTCTTCAGAAAAAAAATATTTGTCTTATTTTCTACCATAATATTTAACATTTTTATTGGGTTGCAAAAATAAACTCCACTTAAATTTCACGCTTCATATTTTTTTTCATATTTTGCATTTTCGTACAAATTCGCGCCAGGCTGCAGAAGTTTTCTTACATTTTCGATTTTATTGATGAAAAACTTTGCGTTCACTGTTTGTGGCACAAGTAAGTACATACAAAAAATAAACGGGCGCGGTAAAACTTTGCGGAAAATTCCGCAGGGAAATTCACGCGTAAATTTGCGTATATTCATCTAAAACCTTGAATAATGAGCAATTGATGAGCAAATAAGTGGTCTGAGTTTGAAATTAAGTGGATTTTGCCGAGTTTACCGGGGAAAACTTGAGAGCGCACACACGCACACACGCACACCGACACCGACACCCACCCGCACACACACATGCGCACTCATTGCAATAATCAACGGCTGAGCCGAAGGAAATTGCTGAAAACTTGATGGCTACAGGGCGAATAGATGCGGGCACTTGTGTCCGTCCCCTGCCACTGCTCGCCCGCGCCAAAGTGCGCGCATTGTTGTTGCGCTGAGGGGTGAACGTCAGGTGGTGTTTGATGGCTGGCGGCTGGTTCGCTGTCGATTCGCATTGACAGCGAAAGTTTTTCCACTAAATTAAAACGGAAAAAATGAAAAAGAGAAAATTGGTTGATAAGGATGCGCGTTAATATTACCTGAAAATCGGCGAAAGCACAGAAACAAAACAAAAACGAAAACGAAAAGGAAAAAGGCATGAAAGGCAGCAGACCAAAAAACCAAAAGAAGAAAATTGCGTCTCTGCTGGTGTTTTGAAAAATTTCGCATTGAAAAGCAGCACTTTTCGGGCGGCATGATTTATTAATGAGCGCCGCCAATGCCATTGTCTGTCCGTTTGTTGTCTGTCCGTTGGCGTCTTGGGCGGTTTTCTACTGACGAGTGTTTCTCTGTCGTTGGCTCGTTCCGGTGCGCTGACTTTATTTCATTTTCTAAATGCTTATGAAAAATATTTACGGTTGGAATTTAATTTGCATTAATTAATTTAATATGCAAATGATTTTTGCGGCAGATTTGGGGATAAGTTTCGACCAAGTCAAGACGAAATCTGCCATCAATGACGGCTGATTTTCAATGTTGTATTGTTTTTTCTTTTCTTTTTGTGGCGCTGTTGATTACGAAAATTTCTATTGCAAAAGAATATCCGTGGGAGAAAAACATGAAAATGTGCAGCGGGAAAATATTGTTTTGACTGATTTAAGGCTTGTGGGTTGGGGCCCAAATCAATTGGGGAAAGCAAATCAATAAGAAAAGGTGGCAAACATTCACAACGATGGAAGTTAAAACTGCAAATATGGTTGCCATAAAAATATATATTTTTAAAGAAATGTTTGAGCTAAGCAGAGTAAAGAAAAATAAAATAAAAGTAAAATAAAAACATCAATTTTTATTGATTAATACGTTTTGGCTTAAAGACTAACTCGGCTTTATGCGATTTGTTTCTTGAAGATGACGAAACATTGATGCGCTTCATAGGTGTGTGTCCAGTCTTCGGGCGGTAGAGACACATGTGGCTCGGCAGTATGATTCTTAGCGAGAGAGAGAGCTTCTGGGCTTTGAGCTATGGGCCATTCTAAGCTTTGGGAAAAGAAACGCTCCGGCTAACAGAGGTCCACCACTAATGCGAACCTTCCTAGGACCACTGCAAAATTAACAGCAACAAGACACTGTAGACTGGTCCTGTCTCGGTCCCTGCAAGCTGCAGAGGCGCCGTTTAGGGGTTTTAAGAAATAGCTTTCTTCTGACTGTGCGATAATAATCGCAGCTTTTTTCGACACTAAGTATACAAAAAGATACAAAAGATTCCAGACATTGCACTTTTTATAAAGCCAGAAATATTACTTTGCTGTTACTTGCTTTGCAAGAAAGGATACGCATGTCAGACTAAAAAGGCTCTTTACACATTACTTACTCCTACTCACTACAATTTCTAAAAAATACTTAACTAAAATATTTTGTATGTAATTGGCTCCGTATTGAATGTCGAAAAATTGTAGGTGCCATGTTTTCTAAGCAGATGCTGTTTAGTTGAAAGTAGCAAACGAATTAGAAGAGAGATTAATCCTTTTGCAAACATTTCCTAATCACACACAGACTTGTAAAAAAAAACTGCTCGAGACTTTGCCGCAGTGTGATAAATTAACAATTTGAAAAAGAACTTCAGGATCATTCGAAAACAGGTTCTGAATGATAGAACGGATTTCTGAGAAATTTTTCAAGACCACTCGCAGTGCATTAATAAAAAAATTTTTGGGGAATTGAAAATCAACCCAAAACCTATGATCAGAGTTATTAAACAGTTCAAGGAAAACTTGAACATTACTCGAAAATAGGTTCTGGAAGAGAGAAGCGATTCCGTAACAAAGAAAAGACAGAGAAAGTCTCAGCTCGGTTGAAGAAGAATCCAAATATTTCTGGCGTCTCAAAAAGTGCAATGTTTGGAATCTTTTGTACTTGGTGTCAAAAAAGCTGATTTAAAAAACTTTAAAATCAAGGAACTTCCGAAAAGAAATAAAAGACGATTTTTTAAGGCAAAATTCAAAAAATTATAGTCTCAGAATTTAACGATTTTGATGTCATTTGAAAGGTAAACCTCCAACTAAGAAAACCCCCAAAAATCTGTGCAAAAAATTAATTAGTGTCTGTGCAAAAGCGGCTCAAAGTTGAAACTTTTTTCACAAAAAATTTTAAACACATATTTTCTGTTTTTTAGTCTATTGAGTAAAAAAAATTGTAAAAATACATGGTTAGCAAGAAGTTGCTAAAACTTTCAATATAGATAGATTAAGAACTGATGTGTCCATTTTCGCTTTTAATGTTTTCTCAAAATTTGCAAAGCTGAGGCTTTTAAAATCTTTTTCTAAATTAAAAATCTGAAAATTGGCAAAATATCTAAAAAGTATGTCAAAGTATGCTCCTGGATTTTTTTTTATTTTAAGAATCATTCTTTCTTTGTCGAATAATGTAATTACATCTTCCGATATCTTCCGATCTCAGAAAATAATTCAATTTGAAAAGTGGTCTAAACACATATTTTTCGACAAAATATATTTTATTCATTCCTGAATTTATGCAATCAACAAATGCAAAACTTACATCTATTATTACAATTTTTATTTAAAAACTAAAGGGTCCTAATACAATTTGACGAAACTGATAAAGAAAGCTGATTTAAAAACTTAAAAATGAAGGAACAGCAATAAACACGGTTTTGTGGCCAAACAACTAAAAACTAATTTTATTGAAATATTTTATTAATTTTGGCAATTTTTTTCCTGGCCCAAAACTCCACCAGTTCGATGGTTTCTATGCTTGCAGGACACTGCCTGATGAGGGGACATGCTGATAGACTGGACTTGCCAAACAGCAACTATTCTTATAATTTCAAAGAGAAACAAAAATGTATATGCCAAGGTTCATCTCGGACCAGTAGAGACACTAATTCCTGGGTTACTCCTTTTACACCAACTTAACCGAGCTTTCCTCTCTTGATATCTGGGAGATAACTAGGTCCATGTTGAAGTTCTCGTGATTCCCAGCGCCTTAAAGTGGAAGTTCGAGTCATTCCACTAAACATTTGTGCTGTCTGCCATTCCTACCCAATCTAACTTAGCGCCTCTTTATAGACCACGTTTGTGGTATTAGTTTTTGGGGCAAAGATCATCAGAATACTGGCAGAGCTTCTTTCGAAAACATGGTTCCATGTTCCATTTGTACAGCATTAAACTATCTCAAAATTTCTTTATCCTTTACACTTAATCCATTTACACTAACTTGACTGAGCTTTTAACTTTTGATATCAAGGAGATGGCCAGGTTATATATTGGAATCCTCGAGGTTCTTAGCGCCTTAAAATGGTAGTCGCGCTGTGGTATCACAATAAGTTTTTGTAAGAATTTGTGCTTAAATATATGATTTTTTTTTAAGAAGTCTACCACTCCTACTTTACCTAACTTAGCACTTATTTATAGACCGTTTCTGGTATTAGTTTTTGGGCCAAAGATTATCAGAAGACTGGGAGGGCCCTACTGGAAAACATGGAACAATGTACAACATGAAACTCTCCCCATGGAAAACAGTTCTTTGTTTAATTAATTCTTCTAATCATTTGGTGCCTGAAATAATATTTTTTCCTTACACAATTCTCACTAATATTAAGTCCTTTTGAAGGCTAAATTTTGATCAGATTCCTACTAGTTTAACTTTATAATGTTAACGTTTATTGAAATAAAATATAAATCAGCGTTGTTAGCGTTTTGACTGTGTTTTCTGTATTATGAGACATTGTGCTCATTAAATAAGACGAAATTCTAAAAATAAAATAACAAATTTTTATGTATGAATCAGTGGATCAATCAAATGGAAATAAAAATGTTTATTAAAAAATATTAATATACTTTTATGAAAACGTTGGACAACTTCAAGAGACTTAAGGCGCATTGAATGTCTTCTTACATGATCCTTTCACATGAACTCATTGCCTAAAGGCAAACTACACATTTTCCATCAAATAGAAACAAAAACTATGTTTTTTGCTGAATGTATGTAAATATGTATCGAGTGTTGTAAAGACACTTGCAAAAAGTTGCAAAAAATTATATAAATTCCGCACAAAGGAGTTGATTACACAAAGGCAAATTACGTCGAATCACTTCCGCCGCTTGCGTCAGAGACAACGGCAGAGCAGCAATCACAACAGCAACAACACAAACATTAACTGCAAAAATCAAGCAAAGCATCAAAACACACACACACACGGAGCCACATACCCAAACGTTTATAATGTATGCGTTGGCTCTAATGTCAACTCAACTGGTGTGGCTGTAGCACAATTTTAGGCGCAATAAAGAAAGGTTAAAACACATTCAGCACAATTTTAGCATTTCGCAGCGACACAACTTTGGCAACTTTAAAAGACATAAACAGGAATTTGTTGGCGAAAATGTCTCGAATTTTCCGTGCATCATAAATTAAATTTAATTGAAATTCTTGTCGCAGCAGTGTTGACAATTAAGTAAAGTTGCTGCCATAAAATATGCCAGCCAGAAGGAAAGAAATAAGATACGCTCGCATGTAAATTAAAACCCATAACATGGAGTAACGTTTCTAGTAATCGAAAAGAAATGAATGGTGCACTCGTTGAGCGATGCGGAAAATTCAAAATTTTGTTTAAGGCGCAACTTGTGAATTTGCTTAATGTATTTGCAGTCAATGGAAATATTGGCAGTGGTATGGAAATTCATTTCTGCATAAATACTCTGCATGTAGTAGCAAATGAAAGGTGAGTGTTACGTCAATAACGTCAAGGACTCGATAACAGAACACTCGCTAAAAGGATTGGCGAAAAAAAATTAGCGATGCTACTGAAGTATTCGAAAAAGCGAATTGTATAAACGAGTACAAATCGCTTGTCTTAACGAGTACAAATTTTTAGAATAATTCGATTTGGGTCAAATATGCAATATTTTTTTCTATAACTTGTTGCCATTTTTGAGGTAATTTCATTGTTTCTCTCATAGAAACCTTCGTCCTTAAAACTGTGCCAGTATTTTGCCAATTTTTTAACAGCAAAATTTTTCGCCATAGACAGGAACAGATGGTAATCACTTGGTGCGAGGTGCGGACAATCTGGATACATAAGTACCTCCAAACTCAACTTTAGGAGCATCTGGCGCATCCCTATCGATGTGTGTTGCTTGACGTTGTTCTGATGGAATATAACTCCTCTCTTAGTGGCCGAAAGCTGTAGGCTTCTTGGCCATTACTTCCTTCCTTCGGGAAACAACTCATAGTAGGTGAAAGGCACAACATAATCTAACAAAATGTGACCACCCTGACCGTCAATCTTGGCTTGGACCACAACTGTTTTCGCTCGACATTATCCTAAGTGATCCACTTTTTATAACCAGTCATCAACCGCTTTAGAAAAGAGTCGATTTTGTTGAGATTCAGCAGCGATTTGCCGATGAAAATTCAGTTCATAAGTTTTTCTTCGACAAATCCTTAACTCGGCACCCACTCATCGAGCTTCTTTTTTTATCTAACTTTTTTCAAGTGGTTCTACATAGTTTTTTGTGCAATGTTTAACTTCTGGGCAATTGAAACAATTCCTTCATGGCAGTCGGACTCTACGATTTCTCTGATTTTATGGACATTTTCAACAATTGGCCTTAGGCTCTAAAAAGGGCTCTCTAAGGCTTAGAGAGCCCTTTTTGGTTGATTCTCAAAGGAAATCAACGAAACCAAAATTTAGCTTAATTGGCTGTTACAGTTTCAGAATCATAAACACTATTCACATTTTTAGTTGACTGGTTTGAGTTTTTTGTCTTTATCGAAAAAAACTATAAAATATCTATCTTTGAAAACACTGTGTCAAGTATTCATCAAACTGTCTGAAAAGTTTTTTATCTAAACCAAACCAAAGCCAATCCAATGTAACCAGATCTCACTTATAAAACAAGAGACACAAATTACTAAAACCATCTACTAAAAACCCATTTAGAATTATTCCTCATATCGAACACGTTAACATAGTTTCAAATAAATTCGTCCATTAATTCATATTTTTTTTTTTTTATACAAAGTGTTAACTTAATGTTGATCCCATCAGATTAAGATTTTCAAGAAGAGAAAAAATACGTTTCAAATTAATTTTCATTTGTAGCGATTTCACTGAATTTGAAGTCAATAGACCTATTAATTCACGTTTAACCCATATTTGACCACAGATTTTGAGTTTAAAAAAATTTAAAAAAAACGTATCGAATTATTTCATATGTGAAGTGCTTTCACTAAATTTGAAATCAATAGTCCCATTAAATCAAATTTCTTCATACATACAACACCTTAACCCATGTTTTGTCCCTTTAGACCCCGAATTTCGAAAAATCCCTTCTTAGCAAATTTTTAATACCTCTCAAAACAATTATTCAGATCTTATGACTTGCTAAAAGGATGATTTCAGAATCTGTGAGTACTTTCACAGCATGGGAACAATTCTACAAAACGTATTTTTGTTTTCAAAATTAAACTTCGTTCCGAAAGGGTTAAGCTGAGCGAGGTTGAATCTGCCAATCAGACAAAAAATTATACATATGTACAGAAATTAAACAGGTGAATGAAATTTTCCAGAAAGTGAATGAATGAAGCAATCAAACAAAAACAATAAAAATCCTATCTTTTTGAAAATGTCAAAATTAAGAGATATTGACATACTTTTGTGTGAAATATATAGAAAAATATATATCAAGAAATTACAAAACTGGGCAAAATATTATTTGAAAACTGTAGTGTAGGAAAATGTCCTTAAAAGAAGGTATTTGTGTCAATAGGAGGAACATTTTATAGGAACAAGTTTAACTCCAGAAGTATTTTTTTTCCAGTTTATTTTAATTTTTTATATTATTTTCTTTCTTTGTTTTATTTTTTCAGGTTATTCTACTTTGGTGGGTTTGAATGAAAAATATTTTAAAATATCTGAGGTCTCCATGATTGCCGCATTCGGATGGATCATGAGTTATGTGAGCAATATGGATTCTGTAGCTTTGTGGATCAATGATCCAATCCAATATGCCAATTGTGGTAAATGTCGAGGAAGTGGAAAATTGTTTGTCTCTGATGGATGGGATCATGAAAAAGACGTGATGTCAACAATTGTTGTCAACAGTTCGGCTAAGGCGTTATCCATGCAGTGTCACTTGGGCAGAAATGCTGCAGCTAATTGAAATTCGATAACGATCTACTATTGTCAGATAACACTGGACAACAGCCAAGATTTTTCCGAGTTCTAGTAAACCTTTTCTAAAGGATTTTTGGACGCTGATCATAACTGCGTACTCAGATTTTAGATTGTAAGAGCGGTTTGAAAGTTATTGGTGGTTTTTGCTAGGAGGTGTTTTCCATGTTTTTTCACTTTTGAATTTTTATTGGATTTATAATATGTTGAAAAATAATTTTAATATGATAATTTTTTTATGATACAATAACCAATCCTCAAGCTAAAATTTTGACCATAGTCGATTTCGATTGGTCAAGGGTTAACAGGGCTATGGCCCTTTTTTTTTTGATGAATGGGAGAATTTTCATACTGTTGCCTAAAATTGTGCTCCAATATTATAGCTCAAAAGTAAATCCTTGCTTTTTTTGCTGAATTTATGAATGGAAAACTTACACATTTTAACACATTTTCTATTACAAACATCGTATTTGAAAAATTTATTTTTTAACTGAAAGCCTTAACATTTTTCTTTCACTGTATGACAATACATATTTTTTGCAAACAAAATTCTTTTGTGTATTCGCAATCTTGCAAAGTAACTGAAAATTTGACTTTGCAAATGAATAATTCTTGCAAATTTAAACCGCTTTTAATGTTTTAAATTTTAAATACATAGTTAGAGTATTGTTAATCTATGTTAAAAAAATGGCATTTTAGACTTCAGGTTTGTAGGAGCTGCATGCATATAATGGTCAAAAAACATGGAAAACGCCCTCCAAAGGAAACCATCAATATTTCCTAAGCCGCTCATACAATAAAAAAATTAAGTACGCAGTTGTGCTCAGCGTCCAAAAATCCTTTAGAAAAGTAGATATGGTTTGATTTTAGAAAAAAAAAATGTCGATTTTGTTGCCCTGTGTAATCATATATTTGTCCTCTCAGAAATGAGATAAACTATTATAAATTATTCTCCGAATTTTTATTTCTACAAATCGAACTAGTGACAGTTGTACTCACTACTGAGTACCCACTATCGACAGGAAAAAAAAACCAACGATTACTTTAACGTACCCGCAAATGTCCGTATCGATCGGCCGGAGCTGGCAATCTCGCTGCTGCATTGCTTCATTCGGACAGTGCAAACACAAACGCGCAAAGTTCAAAAAGGCAACGAAACCCAGCCGGACATAAGCCAGAGCAACCTTTAAATGCCGCGCCGAGCAGCAGCGCCACGCAAAGCCGCAGCGGCGAACACGAGCGACCTGGACGGCAGCACTGCTACGGATACATTAATAAAATCTCATATTGGCAAATCCATTACGATTATTATGCGGCGCACATGACGCGCACAGCGGCTGGAAGTGTACACAACTTCAAACAACAACGAAAAAAAAAGAAGACCGAATGCAGACCGCGCAGAAGAATCCATGTTGAGCGCTGTCAATGGCAACAGAGGAAGGCAGTAGTCCATCGCAGAAATTGGCAGAAATCTGCGGACTTAACGCTTTTGCTCACTTATAGCATTTAGCTGATTTCAACCCTCCTCCCGCCCCCTCATGCACAGCATTTTTCTGTTTGTTTATTTTTTGTACAAACATCGTACAGCGTTTCGATGGTTTGGCAAATGTTTGCGTAATAAATTTTTATGATTTAAATGTGTCGAGTTGGCAACACTGGCCGCTTGTTTTCCGCGACGCACAGTGCTTCGACTCCATACAAAATTGGGACAAAAATAGAAGTAGTGCTCTAAATTCGCTGAAAGTTTGTAATCTGAATTATTTGGGGCTACTGACTTCAAAAATTATGTTTGTTTTAAAAAAAATATATAGTTTAAAAAAAAATCGAATATTTATAACCAAGTATGCCATCACCACCGAGCCCAAACCGCTGGAGCTATAATGATGAAATTTGGTCAATAGTTGTATTTTAAAAAGTCAATCTTTAAAAATGAGCGATTTTAAAAGATTCGACCTTGAAAGGCCGGAAATGGGGTGGTGAAGCTTATACAGACGGACATTGTTTTTTGTTCGGATTGTTTTAAAATTTTGTATATACATATATACTTAAACAAAAATAACAAAATACGTATTTCAGCGTTTTTCAAAATTTGACCTTCAAAGGGTGGAAAGAGGGTGATGAAGTTGCTGGAAAGAAACCATTTTTGGTTTTATTTCCGTAGAGCTTAACATAGAGATGACACAGCTATGAAGATGCAATGCTATGAGAAAATGTCCAGGATGAAAGAAAATAATTGCCATTTTTCAAACCATTCAGTTTATTCAGTTTCACTATCATCAAGAATGATGTTTTTAATCCCACACAAACAGTTCAATTGAAATAAAACTATTTTACAAATAGTTTTCTCCCATAGTTTTCTTCTTTATTGTAAACAAGTGTAAATAATGTAAGGTAATTTTAACAAAATTGCCTTCCTTAACTTTCCTCCATATTCTCAAAAAATATGAGCATTAATTCACATTTTAGCAAAAAATTTCTTTTCTTAGCAATGGGGAAAACCAGGATAATATGGCTCTAAACGGGTTAAACGGGTAAGCCAAACCCATTTTTATATAGAACATTCATAAATTGTGACATTGGCTTTGTAAATATAGAAGTTTTCATATTTTATGAAAGACTTCCGTATGGCAACTCTGCCTTTAGTAGGCGGACCATGCCCATTTTAAATAGCGACTGTGCTACTATACTTTTTCTTCCAGTTACATCACTTTCTGGGCATTACAACCTCCGTACCAAAGTGAATGTACCGGTGGGCACCTCAACGTAGGGTATAAAAATCCAATTTTTTTAGTTAGAGTAGTTTACAAAAATTCTATTATTTTCCAAGATCGCAGGAAATCGCAGAATTTTTTTTATTGATCCAAAAGAAAAAAGTCCATTCTATAGGATTGCGTAAAAAAGTAGGTGTGATAATGCGCGATTCGACATTTGCGATCTACAAAAATATATAGTTTTTATAGTTTTTAATAAAAAAATGTTTTGTTTAAATAACGTACAACCCCGTTTTAATTTAACTTTTTTTTCAAAATAGCTCATGAAATGATTTTTTGGACTCTTATAAGTGCATAGCAGTAACATTTTCCCCGATTGAAGCGAAAATAGTGTTTTAGTAACGTTTTCAATTGTTGACGCTCAAAACTGCATTTTATCATAAAACAATTTTTCTAGATTTTTTTCTCTCTCAAAATTTACCTGATTAAGAAATAATTTGAAATCTTGCTTAATGAAAGTATTATCTTTCTAATGATACCAATTTATTTGAAATCGGTGACATAAAATTTTTCTATTTTTGTCCCACTTTGGAGCACTGTGCGACGCCCCAATACCGTATTCGGGTGTGCGTGTGTGTGTGTGTGTATGTGTGTACACTAGCCGGCGGCCAGCATGTTTTACATATGTGCAACGTACTAATTTGTATTAGTTGACAACAACAACAACAACAACATAGCTCGTATGTTGGAAACGTGGCAAAATTGTTTGAGCCATTTAAGGACCGGCGCACAAGTTGTTGGCGCATTTGGTGTGTTGCCCTTTGGCGTTTTTCGCACACGCAACAAACCGCAATTGCAGCCAAATTCATCAGCGAGACTTTGGCCAAACAATTAACGCTTGAGTGGCTTTGATAAATTACAATAACAAATGTAAGGCGTTGAGGTTGCACGCTGTTCAGTTTGGTTTTTGAACAATTTGGTGAGACTTAAAATAAGCAAAATATAGCAAAATTGGACAAAAAATTAAATTCTTGTATGTGGGAATATATATTTTAGAGTTTTAAGCCTTTAACGCTTTAACCCTTTCGGGACGGAGTTTCAATTTGTAAATCAAAATACTTTTAATTTGAATTAGTTTAATTTTGTAAATCAAAATACTTTTGATAGAAATGCTCTCCCATGATCTGAAAGTTGGGGCTGAAAATTTTGTCTAATGCTCATAAATTGTAATATGATCCTTTTATAAGGGGACATATGATTCGAATAAATATTTTGCATGGGTCATAAGATCTAAACATTTGCTTTCAGGGGCATTAAAAACTTGGTGCGAAGTATTATCATAGTAGTCCTAAAAGGGTTAAAAAAGTCATTAGACAGTGAAGTCAACAAGGTTCTGGGTTCGAGTCGGGCATAGAAACGTCGGTAGACACATAGCTTTACTTTTCTGTAAAAGTTATTGGACCACATGGTAGGCTACGCTTAAAGGACGACAAGAACCTACTTGAGGCTCATTTTTTTTTATTCTAACTAAATGTTCCGGCGAATGCCGGCGAATTCCCAACCGAGCACTGTTGTAGCCAACAGAAATATTTCAGAACTAGCAAATCGCGTATCTTCCTTTAAAAAAAAAGTCCTGTAATGCTGGACAAGTGTCTAGAAGACTTAGTAAATTTTTTTCTACTTCTCGTCTATGCAACTCTTAAAGAAAAAACTCATATCTCATATCTAATTTCTTTTGATCCAACATGACTAAGGTTTTTCTGACTGCTTAACCCATTTTCGGCCGCTGGTCGATTTTTCGACCAGCCACTTTGAAGGAGAGTAGCTCTGCACTTAGACATTATATCTGTGAACTTTTGATGCATAAAATAGCTTTGGTCTTTTGGTAACCCCTCGAAATAATAATTTTTTTTAAAAAAGATAAATTTAGAGATGTTGGCGAAGGCACGAAAAAAAGCATTTTTTTAGTCATATTTTGAATATTCTGAAAAATATATAACCTTTTCAAATTATTGATTTATTATTGATTATTTACGAAGCCTAAAGACCAAATTACCGCAATCAATTGATATCCATAAAATTATGAAAATATTTTTACCTCTCAGCACCGCGTACTTTTCAGTGGTCGAAAAATCGAAAATTGGCCAGAAGTCGTCATGTATGTACATATGTAAGCCAACAATTGTTTGTTTTCATGCTTGATTATTATTTGACCAAAATTATATACATATATATTTGTTTTTATTTGAAATTAAATTTTTATTAATTTATAAAAAAAATAATAAAAAAAAAAAAAAACAAAAAAAATCCAAAAATATTCTTGATTAAGGTCCTAAATGTAAGTCCTTAAAAGGAATTAAAAAAATATTGGCTATTTCTGGTAGCGGCCGAAAATGGGTTAAGATTAGCGCTTACAGCTGACTGTCTTTTTATTTTCTCCTTGATTGGGTACATAGAGACTAACAAATTGCTGACCAAATTCACCACATTGCATATCCCAACTCTGGATTTACATCTATGGAAATCATTGCACAGTGCAACAAATTAAAAAAAAAATTTCGAGGGATAAGGTCAAACATGTCTCATTCGATAGAGGACCTCAGTAGATGAAAAAGTGTCAAGGGATTTTTTCCGGGATGTTCGAGTTTTTTTTTAAATGCAGTTTAAAGATGGCGGCTTAGTGCCCCTTACTGAAACTTTTAAAACATCATATCTTTTGACTCAAATGTCAGAAATTAATAACATCAATTACATCAAATGAAAGCTAATGATATGAAGTCGAAAAAACAATATCCTTGTTTGAAAAATTTTATAAAAAAGGACATAAAGGGCATCAACAAAATTTGTATCCTTGAGTATCCTGGAAACCGTGAGAGCTAAATTTATATAAGTGGCTTCTGGTAAAAGAGCTTTCATTAGCTTTCATTTCACGTAAAAATTATTAACTTCTGACATTAAAGTCAAAAGATATGATGTTTTAAAAGTTTCAGTAAGGGGCATTAAGCCGCCATTTTTAAACTGCATTAAAAAAAAACTCGAACATCCCGGGAAAAATCCTTTGACACTTTTCATCTACTGAGGTCCTCTATCGAATGAGACATGTTTGACCTTGTCCCTTTTGTTAGTGTTGCACTGTGTTATCAGACTTTTGTTTGGATTGACTGCTAGTTAACCTAAAAGATTTACATCCTTACGAATCAATATCCCGAGACCGCAACACCGAGGGACACAATCACAACGAAGTTCAGTTTCGTCAAAAGATTAAAAACCGAACTGGGTAACGCAAAGAGTTGGGCTTGGATATCAAAAAGATATCTGATAAAACAGTACATGATGACCTGATACACGAATGGGTCTTTAACGGAGGAAGTTACTTGGATTGGCATATACGAGTCGAGGATAAGATAATCCAAACCTAACGACAAGCACGCAACTATATTTCAGGCGGAGATATATGCAATTGAAAGCTATGCTTACTTCAATCTAGCAAGGAAATACCGGAACCGGAAGATAGCCTTCCTTTTCGATAGCTAAGCAGCAATCAAAGCATTCGACTCTTACTAGGTATCCTCGAAACTCATGTTGGAATGCCTCGAGAAGCTAAACGAGCTTGGCTTTTAGAATCAGGTATGAGACCTCTGGGTTCCGGGTCACGCTGGTATTGAGGGAAATGAAAGAGCCGACAAACTTGCAAGAAGGGCGCTTCAATCCTCTTTGTCGACCCAGAAACTTTTTGTGAACGGGGCAAAGGAGCTGTTTCCATCCTAATCAGAAAGGATGGGCTTACCAATAAGAAAAGAAAGGACGAGAAAATAAGCAGGAATCAATACTGGGAAATATCATCTACATAGCATTAGAACATTCCAAGGCGATTATCGGGTAAATGAGAGAATAATCTGAGGATTATAACATTCATCCTGACAGGGTACTGCAGCAGGAACTATTACCTAAATAAACTAGGAATTCTTAAAAACGAACATTGCAGGTTCTGCTTGCAGGTATCAATTCAAGTTCAAATCCCATTCAACTCCATTTGGCTAAAATCCAGTTCTTTCCCCAATTATTTTTGAAAGAGTAAGCCACCATGAACGTTCTTTGAGAACTTTGGATCAAACATTCAGGTATGGGTCGGTCTCGATACCAGAGGCTCTAAGTTCGATTCCTAGCTCGGGCTGGTGAAACACTCGTCTACTTCTATCGCTCTCCAAATGAAACAGATGAGAATTACAAGAATCGCACAAGTGCGTTCTTGACAGGCAATGGCAAAACCTCCAAGTGTGGAAGAAAATTTAACACTGTAGGTCCCCTCACCCCTTCCCCCAGCCGTTTGAAATGTGGGATGAAATATATGTAACATTTCAAACGGGTGGAATTTGTAGTATCACAATGGGCTCATATAGGTAGAGGCCTCAGTGTGTCTCATACAGAGGCAGCGACTACAACTTACCTAACCTACGTTGGGTCAAACATATGCCATCTGTTGGCATCTTCAACGCCCTGATTCTATTTTGTGTTAGCTTTAGGATCCATTCGTTACTTTTTTAGGTATGCAAAAATTGACCCTAATCGCTGAACTAAAAATACGATATTTTTAAGGCATGAACCTATCATCTGAAGCTTGAAGCTAGACCGCTTCATTGCAATCCTGTGATGGTCTTGAAGCAGTTATGACCTCTCAGTAAAGAAAAAATCTAGTTGACCTAAGCAATTGGGCTGAGTTCCCAACAGTCCTTGACAGAGTTGTCATTAATATTGGGTAACCAAGCAGCGTCTGCAGGCTAAAAATTATTATTTTTTTTATTTACACTAAAGCAGCCTCGCAGTCCTTGCAGAATCCATGCCATCAACTGCTCTGCCACTTAATCCATCTAAACAATATTGAAGCAATTGAGGCGCCAGGACATTCAATGCATCGACATCTACTCATGTGGAACGTCCAGTTGAGCCACTTTCATGCGCATAACTTTCATTCTCGATCTCTAGTTTTGTTGAACAGTTATTTGTTTGTCTGCTTTAATTGCGAAACTATGAAAGAAAGAACTCCGAGTCGGTGTCTTCTGTATGCGGCAATTGCCACTTAAGTTTTATGCGAATTTTATTGCGACAAACAAATGCCACCCACAGAAATTAATGCAGAACTTTGCGTACGCAATCATTTGACTTGCCAATGCAGTCATTGCGCGACGGCAGTCAGCAGCTTTTGGCCGCCACAACTTATTGACAGAGTGTGTGCGTTGAATTTCGGCCCGAATGGATTTTCCATGTGGCGAGCATTAAAGCCATAACCGCGACTGCCCAACACCGAACTGAAGACGGACACTTCGCATAAGCACCGCGGCGCCGAGGCACCGGCCCGACCGTAATGGGGCGCAGTAAACTAAGGAAATGCTAAACAGCAACACTGAGGCATAAAAACCACAAGCGGGCGTTGCAAAGTTGGAGTGATTGCGAGGGCAGGACGAAACGCGAGCAGACAACGGAGCAGGTGAAGGTCCCTGAACGAAATAAAGAGATAGAGAGCGAGTGAGCGAGTGAGCGTGAAAAGGAGCGACCAAGTCAAATCAGAGCAAGAAAAGTTTACATAACATTTAACGGGGCCGAAGAAATACTTGTACAAGAAATGAACATTATGACTAACAATGCAATAAAACAACTTAACAACATGCCAACAATAAACAATGGCAGCAACAAAAACAATAGCAAAATGGCGCAGTGAAAGCTAAGCGCTGCACATATAAACTTAACCCATTGAGTGCAGTGCGAAAATTTTAAATGCCCCTTGCATTCGATGCGCAAACTTTACTTTGAAGATCTGGCAACTCCAAAATCACTCATCAGTCATCAATAAAATGCTTCCCAAATCCAAACGCCGGGGGAGAGACTAATAAGTAACACCTCAAAATGTAGCTGAAGTTTCCAGCTTTCAGAAATGGGGGGTTGTCTAGGCTATCCTGAGGATAAGGTGCCAATTTCGATGCGCAAACTTCACTTTGAAGATCTGGGAACTCCAAAATCACTAGTCATCAATAAAATGCTTCCAAAATCCAAATGCCGGGGGAGAGACTAATAAATAACCCCTCAAAATGTAGCTGGAGTCTCCAGCTTTCAGAAGTTCGGTGGATGTCTAGGCTATCCTGAGGATAAAGGGCCAAATTCGATACGAAAACTTACCTTTGAAGATCTGGGAACTCTAAACTCACTAGTCACCATTAAAATGCTTCCAAAATTCAAACCCCGAGGAAGAGACTAATAAATAACCCCTCAAAATGTAGCTGGAGTCTCCAGCTTTCAGAAGTGCGGTGGATGTCTAGGCTATCCTGAGGATAAAGGGCCAAATTCGATGCGCAAACTTCACTTTGAAGATCTGGGAACTCCAAACTCACTAGTCACCATTAAAATGCTTCCAAAATTCAAACCCCGAGGAAGAGACTAATAAATAACCCCCTGAAAAAGTAGCTGGAGTCTTCAGCTTTCAGAAGTGGGGTGGATGTCTAGGCTATCATGAGGATAAAGTGCCAAATTCGATGCGCAAACTTCACCTTGAAGATCTGGGAACTCCAAAATCACTAGTCATCAATAAAATGTTCCAAAATCCAAACGCCGAGGGAGAGACTAATAAATAACCCCCTGAAAAAGTAGCTGGAGTCTTCAGCTTTCAGAAGTGGGGTGGATGTCTAAGCTATCCTGAGGATAAAGTGGCAAATCTGGCAACTCCAAAATGGCCAGAAGCGATTGCTGTGAGTGAGAGGTTGGTGCATTGGACTAAAAATCGAATAGGCGTAGGTTCGAAACGCAATTTAACAAACTTCAATGCAAGATAATTTTAAACTAACTAAAACTACAAACTCTATAAAGCAGTCAAATTCTGTTGCAATTGCTCTACACTTGCGGTGAATGTGTTAATCATCGACCAGAGAAGACTCGTACTCAGTAAGCAGGGATTTCTTTTGCATGGATTTGTTTATGTTCGCTCGACTGGGTCGAAAGATTTGCCCAAGACAACACAACGCTACCCACTAACGAAAACAATAAAGTGCGGCCGTAGTCGGCGTACGGGTGGGCGATAAAACCCTGCAACCAAGGTGAGCGGCGCGGCGGGGACTGCTGTGCCAAAGATAGCAGCCAGGCTCATTTGCAAATAGTATCCGACAGGCGCAACAGTCGCAGTGCATCGGCGGCGGAAGTGTACAGCACATGAATAAATGCCACTTCCGAGCAACATTCATTCCGTGCATTTAAATTATGCTCAGTTTTCGTGTCGAGTTTTTTGACTGCACTCGGTTGAAATCGCGCATGCACAGGCACGTCTAGTGGCCGCCCGAGAAAAACTCGACGCCCCTCTTTTGCTGCTGCATTGGCTGGCTACACAATCTCGTTGCGGTGTCTGCACAATGCCGAGCGCTGTCTGTCTAATTGCGTGTCTATTGGCCCTGTCTGCCATTCAAATTTGTGCCATGCACAGAAAAACCGTTGCCTCGTTTCGACTTTTTCTAATCTTCTCCAACTGGCGCTGACTGCGTCTGGCGAAACAAAGTCTTGAAAGCGTGCAACAACAACAAACGGCAACATTATTGCCCATGAAAAGTCAACTCGTTATAAGAAAATTATTTCATTACCAAACAAGAGTCGTTAGTGTTGAGTCAGCTTTTGTTATTTAGTGCCGGTCCGAGTTGGGTTCAGCTATTGTTTTGTGTTTGTTGTTGTTGTTGTTGGCGCTGTGGTGGGTTGCATGTTTCTTGAATGGCGAATAAATGCGCTCGTTACCATTCATTTGGCCATTCAACCGGCTCTCGTTCTTCAGGTTTTGTACAACAATTCTGCAACTAAATAATTGTAAATTAAGTAATCTCCGGAGCCAAGGAGCAAATGGACGGCAATTGCAGGTCGCTGCCAATGATACCGACGCACAATTTCGCACATAGTTTCATATTCTCTGATTACACCCCCCTAGCTAACAGCGTAAAAGTGATAGAGTATGGAAAGTCTAAAAGGTTGTCGTTTTCAGGGTGGAACAGTGTAAAGGAAAATGTACATTCGGTCAGAAAAAATCGATTTTACCAAGAACGATCCAACACTCACAGAGAAAACAGGTGAGTCCTGAATAGAAGGAAGTGAGTACAGTTTTGCAGGTACTTGGAAATAGAAAAAATGGTGATATGAAAGGAATTTCCGTACGATACCGTACGGTACTCTGGTGCTGGTAAAGGTTTCGGTACGGTACTCTAGAATGAAGACACCCTTGATAAGAAGGAGCTCTAGAATGAGAGTGATTTCTTAGTAACAAGAAGTAACTCAGTAACTGAAAGGAGATCAAAAGGGAGTCCGGAATGATAGAAGCCCTGGAATAGAAGACATTTCGGAAAGGACGGAATGGAAAGCGCTCTAAATGGAAAGGAATCGAAAGCACCTTGAAATGGGTCCCAGATCAAGAGGCACTATAGATGGGTTAAAAAGGAAATAAGAATGGAACGAATCAAATTGAGAAATTATAGGGGCCCTGTAATAGAAGGTATTGCGAGAATAGGCTACGAAATGGATGTTGATCCGGTGTGGATGTACCTCAGTAATAGAAATTACTTCGGAGTCGAAAGTACCCCGAAATGAAAGCAACTTTTATATTGAAAAAGACTTTATACTAAAAGGAACTCCAAAGTGGAATGAACATTGGCAAGGAAGAAAATTAAATTGACTGGAGAATTAAAGAGACTTTGGCATGAAAGTTATGCTAAAATAAAAGAGACTTCGGAATACAAAGCACTGGCGGTGGGAAGTAACTTCAAAATAGAAGTTAGGTACTACGGGTACGAGTTAGGTACACCTCTTGGAAAGGTGTTCAGAATAGAAATGAATTAAAAATGAAGGGGAATAGAAATAAAAATGGAATAGTAGACATTTTGAAATGGAATAAAATTGTGACTGGAAAGGTTCTTGGACTAGAAAGAAGTTGCGAATGGAAAGAAGTTGGGAATGGAAAGAAGTTGGGAATGGAAGTTACTTCGAACCGAAAGTCACATTGGAATGAAAGTAGTTTCAAATTAAATGCACTTCGAAATGGCTGGTACTCCGGATAGAGATTGACAGAGACTTTTAACCGGAAGTGGCTTTGGCAGGAAAGGTAATTCAATGGAGCTTCAGCATTGAAAAACTCTGCACGGAATAGACTTCGCTTTAGAGAGCACTTTAAAATCGAAGAGACACGATCCAACACTCACAGAGAAAACAGGTGAGTCCTGAATAGAAGGAACAGAAGTGAGTTCGGTGTTGCGGGTACTTTGAAATAGAAAAAAAAATGGTGATATGACAAGAACTTCCGTACGGTACAGTACCGGTTCGGTACCGTACTCTAGAATGAAAGACACCCTAGATGAGAAGGAGCTCTAGAATGAGAGTGATTTCTTAGTAACTAGAAGTAACTCAGTAATTGAAGGGAGGTCAAAAGGGAGTCTGGAATGATAAAGAAGCTCTGAAACCGCAGAGACTTCGAACCGAAGTCTTTGGAATAAAAGGGATTTCAAAGCTGAATGCACTTTGAAACAAACGGTACTTGGGGCTAAAAGGAACTTCGGAGTAGAAGATCGAAACGATCCAGATCGGAAGTGATTTTGAAATTAAAGAGACTTTGAAATTGCAAGGATTTTGAAATTAAATGTACTTCAGAGTTGAAGAAATGGAAAGTACTTCAAAATTGAAGACACCGCGAAATAAGAACCGTTCCGTAGTAAAAGACATCTCAAGGTGAGAAGGACTTGAAAAAGAAAAAAACTGTGTGCAAGAAGAATACCTAAAAAAAAATCCAGATAGGTAGTGTAAGACTTAGTTTCGTTTTCTTATTTTTTTACTATTAAATTTTATGTTTGTTTCCTCAATGCGACTGTTCTCGTCGATGTGTCAATCCAGAAGAGACAGGATATGGGGTTCTTCATCCTGTAGTTGCCACATCGCCGCACAACCTCAATAACACAGAGTTGTATTTTGAGGAGATCAATACAGGGTTGCATTTGATAAAAGAGTTGCCATATTCGCAACAGTAGGTACTTTGAAATTAAAGAAACTTTGGAAACCCTGGATCTGGTAAATAGCTGAGAAAATGTTCTACTTCATCCATGTCTACCTCGCTATGGTTCATACTTTCTATTTTGAACAAGAGCTGTTTCCATTAGAACAATCAACAATTGCCAATTTAATCATTAAGTCAAAACAGTGTTGCCAGATCAGAGGATTTCCTTCTAGATTTAGGAGATTCTTGGCCTTTTAGTAGAATTTTTAGGATTACGAATTGTTTAGGAGAAATGTTAGGAGATTTATATTTTATGTTAAGGGATTTTTCGGATCCTTAGTGGATTTTGGGGAGATTTTTGGATAAAGAAGTGTGATGTATTTGGAATACGGGCAACAAAGCATATTTTGGCAACTATTTCAATAGTATTTAACGCTTTCGACCCCGAATTTTATCCTGTGTCTCGATATTACTTTTTGGTATTTAAATCATGAAACACTTGTCTAAGAAGTGTGCATACGACATTTGAAGTCGCCACGCCTCTTTGTTAGAGTTCTAGAGCTAGTTTAATTTTGAACAATTTTAGCTTAAAACGCGTTAAATAAATTTTGTATCAATATTTTTTAATTGCAGAAAAGTTATTTCATATTTATGGAAAAATACAAAATTATCACTTTTTGATTTTATTTAACCATTATTAAAGAAACAGGGTTCTGATCAAATGCGCCCAATTCGTAGACTTCAATTAGAACACAAACTTTTCCTGATATCGCTGCAAATTATTGGATATTTGTTTGGGGATAACAGTAAAATTTTGGTAATTTGCTTTGAATTCATTTCTAAAAATATTAATTTGTTGGTGCCTACTTAAATTAAACACATAAATCAATCGTAGCTTGTGCTATAAGATGACAAATAGGTGAAGTTGCCCTCAGGCAACTTTGGGGTCGAAAGGGTTAATAGAAATCCCGCCAAAAATTGCACTTTTTATTTAATTCATTTTTTATTGGTTTGGTTTTTGTTAAGTTTTTGTTATTAAGCTGAAGATGAATAAAAAAGGCTGCAATAAAAAAATTTTTGTATATATTTTTATTTTTTTTGAGAAGTTTAATACCTTTAAAATAATGCAAATTATAAAAAAAATTTCAGGAAATTTTTTTAGCTTCTGGGAGAAATTTCCAGTATTTTTTTAAGATTTAGGATAAATTAATTTCAGGCATCTGGCAACACTGAGTCAAAATACGGGAGGACATTTTTGAACGGTAGTGTTCCAGGCTTCGGCAAATTTTAAAATAATACCTAATATGTAGGTTCCTTGTGAGCCTCCTTAATAGCTTCTAGCTTCTCAATTGATATTTCAATGTTTAGTTGAAGCTTGGAAATATTCGATTTTAAATCCCTGAGTTTTAATTTAGTTCGGATGCTAAGTGTAACAGACTTTCGATGGCATCCACCTTTCAATGACCGCACCATGTTAATCGGAGCTATAACTCGTCGATGCTATGTTAGAATACAGAATAGACTCGCAGAAGCTGGAGAAAAAACAATAACAACGATATCTCTTGATTTTCAATTACTTTTCGAATTCATGGACGTCTGGCGGCAGCAGGAATTTCAGTTCAGCTGCTTTAATTTGAAGCGTTTGCATTTATCCTAATGAGATCAAAAGCCACGCTAATCACATATGAGAAATTGAAAAATGCTCAAGAAAAAACCAATTCCCAAAGTCCTTACGTGCATTTGGAATCGAATGCGCGGTCGCGGGCCCTCACCACGTTCGAAAGCGGCAGCGCGCATTTGAGCGCAACTCATTAAATTGTCAAGGAAAGCAGCCAGCAGCAATGACGACAAGGACGACAAGGACGAAGACGGCGACAGCAGCGGCGTCGAATCGCGCAGCACTTCCGCCATCAGTGTCAGTCTTCACCCTGTCATCGACAAGTGAAACTTTTTCGACTTTCGTACGCAATTTGTCGCAAGTCGAGACCTACGTACGACCCCGTATCCCACACACACCCCGCCCCCGCCCACGCGCACACATGTGAACGTATGTGTGTATCACACGAAATCCCAGAGCTGTGCACAGTATTTACTGCGTCAGTGTTGCCATTCAATTTATTTCTTCGCTGACAAGTTTATATGTCTTATGACTTCCGCAATGATAATGCGCGCCGAGTTGTGGAGTTGTGGGCAGGTGACGGAGGTGGGGCGAGGCGAGGCGGAGCGGTCTGTTGATGCTGTGGCGCTGGCGTTGACGCTGTCGCTGTCGCCGTTGCTGAGGTAAAAAGTCAGCTCAGACCGCTTTGTGCGCTCCCAATAGGGGAGCAAGTTTTTATATCTGCTCTTGTTATTTGTTGTTGTTGTTGTAGTATTTTTTGTCAGTCGCGTGTAGTTTACAGAAAATCACTCTTGTAATTGGCACACAGCCATGTTTTCCTCCTTCCGCTCTGTCTTCCTTCTTTCTTCCTGCCCATTGACTTTTTCTGATTTTTCCGTTTTGTTGGCGGTTATGTGTATTCATTTTTTTTTATTTTGGTTTCCTTTCTTCTGGCTTCGCTGCTGCGTTTGAAGGAATAAAGTCAATTGAATTTGCGATAGCAGCACCGACGAAGCTGGGCGAAGCATTGAACTAAAAACGTTCGCCGCACGTTTTGTAAACCAAGATTAGGGCGATGTCTGCAGATATTTGTCAGATATGACGGTTTATTAATTGAAAATATTTGTCAAAAGCAGTTTATTGGATTGGGAGCAGACGAAAAGAATTAATGAATTGTGGTTAAAGTGTTGTGGCGTTTTATAAGTTCAAAGTGCGCCGAATAAGGATTTCATGAGCATTTTGGTTTTGATGAGAATTTTCAAGGCAACTTGGGCGATTGGAGTTGAATGGCTGCGCGAACTCATGTGGTCTTACAGTTCAGAATATTTTAATTAAAAATATGAACTTTGAACACTTAACACTAGGAAGACCATTGTGGTAATTTTGAGGGTTTTACATTTTTAAATATTTGTATTTTCTTTAGTATTTCTATCAAATTTCGCTTTGATGATTTTTATTTTTTTATTGGGCTCTACAATTAATTCTAAAATTAGGGTTCTATTATTACAATTAGCCAAATCCGATGTAAACGTTTCGAACCGGGAAAAACTAGAAGAAACTAGAGACCAAACATAGCAATACTGCGTACTCAATTTTTCATTTCTACATCCTTTGTCCTTTTAAAAGGTCTTCAAAATTTTGAAGGGGATACAAAATATAAAAAATACTTAACCTCGTTAGAAAATGGCGATGTGTATATCAAATAAAATAGGAAAGGCTCAGGAATTTAAATCAAATTGTTTTTTAACTATTTGTAAAAAAAAAGATATGAAAAAGGTCCTTTGAACGTTTTAATCCATTATTCTTCATTGATTTTGTAGCTTCATTGATTTTTTATCTTTGTATTATTTAAAATACTGATACACAAATAAATTAGAATTTTTGTACTTCATTAGAATTGCAGCTTCCGCCTTTTTTTTAATAACTTTCGAACCAATAAAGTTCGAGTAATGAAATTTTGACACGTGATCAAGGCGATTTTAGTTTTCAAGAAAATTCTATATAAACTTTCAAGGATATAAAGGATTACAATTTTCAAAGGACCTTTTTCATACATACTTAGCTTTCAAGAAAATTCTATGTAAATTTTCAAGGATATAAAGGATTAAAATTTTCAAAGGACCTTTTTCATATCCTTTGTTTACAAATGGATAAAAAATCAATTTTATTTAAATTTTGCCTTTCCTCTTTCATTTGATATATATATCGCTATATTCTAACGAGGTTAAGTATTTTTTATATTTTTTTATTTTTTATCTTCTTCTTTAAAATTTTGAAGTCCTTTTAAAAGGAGAAAGGATGTAGAAATGATGTATTACTATGCTTGGTCTCTAGTTTCACGCCCATATGGATTTTTTCCGGTGTGAAAAATTTTTTTAATTTTTGTCGCATGGTGTAATATGTAGTCTTGGTAGGTATGGAAAACTTGGGGTCTTTCTAGTGTAAAAGTTGATAGAAAGTTAGATTGGGTTAAGCTAGTTGACCGAATTGACCATCCACAGGCTCTGTTGAGCTCCTAGCGGTGCCAGATGGAGTTCCTTAGTCGTTAAAATGTTACTCTTCCAGTACTGATTGCTTAGGATGGCCATGGGTTTAGCGAATTTGAGCAGTGATTTGATATCAAGCTTAGGGACCTCACACAACCAATGGAAATACGAAGCTCCCATGACATGTAAGACGAGATCTAACTATAGAAGATCAGTAGTTCAGACATATTTGGTAAGGTTTGATACCCTAAAACCCGCTTTTGCTTGCGCCACTAGTTAGTTTGAATGTCCTTTATATGACACAACTTTAGGCCTACATACATATACGACCCAGTAAGATATTACAAACAACTTTACAACTCACATCGAATTAATTCGGGTATCCTAGAGCAGCCATTTTTGTCTCAGGATCATAAAGGATCTGCCCGATTTGTTGAATTTCATAATTAATTTATGGCTTTTCAAATTGCTTTGTCTTTACATTCGATTACAACTGTGTGTTGTGTCGTTTATTTCACCCAAAAATTCAAGGAAATTTAGGGCTAAAATTAATCAAAGGAAATTTCTAAAAATTTATTAGAACAACTTTTATGTAATTTGAGCAGCATTTATGGCATTTTTTAAATTTGTATTTAATTGTTCTGCACCCACTTCGTTGTATTATAGTTCCACAGTGCTGCAAGTATTATTCTTGTTGTTGTTGCTCGTCGTATGCACACATGCAGTGAATGCGAAATCAACTCAACTGCGACCAAAGTGAAAAACGTGCAAATCCACTCTTGCCGAACGTGATAACAGTTCCTGCATGAATGTCCACTGCGACTGGCTGTCGTTTTTCATTGCCTGCGAAATGTGTATGGATTTTTAAATGGGCATCGAATTCGCTTCGAAAGGGACATTGCGAAATTAGTGAGTACGAGTATGGCTGGGCCGAAAGAACGAGGCACAAAATCACAACATAAACGCATTTCGATGGCATTGTTATACAATGACATATATATATAGATACATATATATATATATATATTTACATATAATACAAAGTACTTATAACGGGTGCAATCGAGTCGAGTTTTGTTATAACTTTCAGATGAACGATTAATGTGAGAAACTGTAATGGCAAAGCGAGCTAATTTTCAAGTTTTGTTTAATTTAAAAATATTTTAAAATTCGAAGAAGTTCAAAAACAAGGAATACCGGTTAGAGTATTCGTTATGGGGGCCTTAGGAGCGCAATGAGTGATAAAAGGACTAAATAGCGAAGCATAGACCATAGCGATGTCATGTGGAAAGTTGTTAGATGGGGATTACAAATAGAAATAGTAATGAATGATATCATGAAATGTAGATTGAGATAGGAATTTTAAGTGCATTTCACTGGAGTGCCTCTTAATTGCATGCTCCAACTTGTAAAGCTACTTTACTTTTTCTTCTTTTAGAAATGTGTATTTAAATTCTAACAATTCGACAACATCAGAACTGAACTATTCTGTGGTTCGATGGAGGTTAATTGGTGAACGTTGATTTTTTGACATCCCAAAACTGTGGTTTAGACTGATGTGTCAGCTATAGGAACTGTCTCAGATATAGTTAAAGAGATCAATGTCTCTATGCGAAAGATTGTAAGAACTTCAGTAGCTAAGTGGCCATTAGGGCATTGGGATCTCACAAGACAAGATTATACAACACTGACTGTGATAGGCTGTTGTAAACTTCTGATGAGATGGTGGCTATCAGGGCACTTGAATTTAAAACATAAATATTAAAGACTGCAATAAACTATTGCAAAGAGATCAGAAATAAAAAAATAAACTATTGAGCTGAGTCAGAGCACTGGGATCTCAAACAATAATATCCAAGACTGCAATAAACTATTGCAAATTTTTCAATGAGTTGGTCGCTTTCAATGTACTGGGATCTCAAACATTAATATTCAGGACAGTGATAAGCTTTCAAGAATCTCTTGACGACATGGCTGCACAGTAGATACAACGTACACCTGGTTTGGGTGCCCAATTATAGGACATACTGGGTAATTATAAATCAGATGAACTAGACAGAAATACCTCCCAGAAATCAAGGTCCTAAATTTTCTGACAACGGGCCAAATTGACCCAAATTTAGTGGCTAACAAACGATCTCATTCGGAGAGACTTCGTTCCGGAAGCAACTTTTGAGTTCAACACCCTTTGAAATCATATGTGTGGCTCACAATGTTTGTTAGTGACAGATATTTTGGTGGGTTTCGGTGGCACACACTGGATTTTATGTGGGGAGGGTTTTGCGTTAAACTTTTGAGCCGAATACCATTCGAAACCATATATGATACCAGCAATTTTTGTGTTTGGGGGGTGGGGGGTTGAACATCCAAAACACCTCTTGCATGCGCCACTGGTGAGTTTGAACTCCCAAGCCCATCTTTCGTGCTCCACTGCCCAAGTGTCTCTTTGTGACTAAACGGGCTGATGGCTGCTTCTTTCACTCATATATCTACCGATTTATGTTGAGACCCGCAGACCTTTTTCTTGCTAAGATTTAAGGCCAAAGTTCTACCTATGTCAAAAAAATATTTAGAGACAATTCAAAAGTCCTCCGAATGGGACTACGTGTCCTTGACGTCATATTTTGGCCGAGCTCGAGTGTTACGTTTTCTCGATAGATTCATATGAAAATTCATTAACTTTTATAAACCGAAACATGTAAATGAAAAAAAAGTTTTCTAAAAGTACTTGTTAAATATTTTGTGATCTTAAAGGCTGATTTTGAACGCGTAAAATAAGAAGACCCTTGGTACTTCAAAAGCCAGCACCTGACCTTGATGCCATTTTTTGATCAAATGCTACAAAATTTTACTAATTCGCGATAAATTCGGATAAGTATCTTTTCACCTTAAAAAATTAAAATATGTTAATAAAAAAAAGATTTTTAAAAAATAAAAAAAATTAAAATGTGTTACTTACAAAGGGATTTTTTTTCTAAAAATACTCGTTGAATAGTTAGTGACCTCGATGTCAGATTCTGACTGAGTGCGAGAAAGAGGCACGTGACCCCAAAATCGACCGAGCACAACAAAGTTGTATGACTAATTCATCCATAAATTCATTAAATTTCCAAAAATCTTTGCTTAACAGTTAGATTAATCGGTTGTGTACGACACGCACCCTGTACCAACGCATAGACGCAGCCAGACATGAAACAAGCAATTGAACCGACGTTGAGCGCTCGAATCGGCAGCCGATAATTACCGTTATGGGCGCGATAGCAGCCAAATTTACTGAACACGCCAGCATCGGACAGTTTATTAGTTAATTGCAATTTGCGAAAATTCCAACTTCAATTCAACAATGACAATTGCGTTGTCTCCGTCCCGATTGTGACTCTGTATGTCAATTGTGTGCGCGCTCTTCTCTTGGGAGCGAAAAATCCTAATTAACAATTTAAATAATTCGTAATGACGCATTTCAATTAAATGTAATTTGAAATTTAATTGCTTTTGTGGTCGCGTTTTTATTGGCAAGTGTCAATGTGATAACCGACACGGCCGACGACGTCATCGACACACCGATACACGGCGGCATTCGGCGTTGTTTGACGGCATGTTGGCCGAACGAATTGTTGTTTTAATTATTTGCGGTTATACGTATTTAAATATTTACGCATTCAATTATGGCAAATGACGAGCATTTTTGCAAAATTTTCACTATGCAAAATATATTCATATATGACATATATGTATGCATATTTATATATATATTTGTATAATATGCATTTATGTATCTGTTGTTGGTGTTGTGTATTAGACAAAATCATTGTTAACATTTTAATTAGATTTGTTGCGAGTTACTTAAATGTTTGCTGGGTGAAACGGTTAAACGTTTCTGGCGAATTAAATTAAAACCAAAATAATTTTGAACTGTTTAAAAATTATATTAAATAATATTACATAATGCTTGAAATTTCCTTTGTGCATTGAATATTTTTGAATAAAGAAGATAGAAGTGCAAATGTGTCTGTGTATAAATATTTATCTCTCCTATAGACATTTTTATTTCAAAGTTGTTGAACCACAAAAGGGAAAGAAGAATAAAGAATTAAGATATAAAAAAGAAGAAAAAAGAAAGAAGTAAGGAATAAAGAAAAAATGTGTTGGCTCTAATGAGCTTGAAACCTGGCAGTGACTTTGGTTAGTCCTTAAGTCATGACTTACTGGCCTCGTCTACCCATCAATGTTCCTATGTCGAACACAAAAAGGAGATAATGCAGCGGTGTCTGATTCGTTGATATCCATTTCAATCGCTATTTCGTTCATTTTAATACTTACGTCCAAAAACCCAGCAGGAAGAGATTTTGTTGTACTCAATGGATATCAGTGAAGCACTACATGACTTCAGCATGACTTCCAAAGATCTCCACTAGGAGACCTCTTCACTAAGGCCACGGTTAGTCAGATAGAGGGGTGTGTTGCAGGGTGTGCCAGAATCCAATCCAAGGCCAATTGTGAATACCTTCTTGTTCATCTCCGGAGCTAACCAACAGTCACTTACCAGTTCAAAGTCTTAATGCATGAGAGCAAATTTGAAATTTTCGCGCTAGCCAGGAATCTCGACTTCAGGGTATGGAGTAGGTTTCGTTTTTACCCCTTTCTCATCTCCGCAGCTTCTGTAGATATCACTAGACGAGAGGCGTCATTTGATGGGCGCAGTGTGCGTCGATGACTCCAATGAGCTGCCAATGTTGGATCCACTCAGGGACAGTAGAAGCGTTTTCTTCATGAACTGAGAACTACTACGCCATTAGGCCTCCATGTCTTTATTAATCAACTTGACATCTACACATCGATTGCTAGACATTCTGATACCCATAAACCTTATAGACCTCGAAGGCAAATGGCCACAGATACATTAATCCGTTTCCATGCCATCTCCCAGTGGGCATCAGAACAAATAACGCACTCTACAGTAAGTCTTTATAGTCCTTTTTAGAAAGCAAATGACTGCAAACATGTCAATCCGTTTACATGGCATCTCCCATTAAGAGATCAAACAGTGTTGCCTGATGCTTGAAATGACTTTCTCCTAAATCTTAAAAAAATACTGAATTTTCCTCCCAAAAGTTAAAAAATCTACTAAATTTTTTTTTTATTTTTATTATTAAAATTAAACTTCTCATAAAAATTAAACAAAAACTTAACAATAACATATATCAAATTAATTAATAAAAAGTGTCATTTCTGACGGTATTTCATTGTGACAACAATAAGTGAGAACGAGATAGAACGAGCTAACATTTTGTAAGCATAAACATTTTTAACACAATAGGATGCTTTGACTGTTAAAATAGGTGCCAAAATAAGTTTTGTTGCCAGTGTTCCCAATACATCATACTTCGTTATCCAAAAATTTCCAAAAATCCACTAAGGATAAGAAAAATCAACTAACATAAAATATAAATCTCCTAAACTTTCTCCTAAGTAATTCTTCCTCCTAAAAATTCTCCTAAATGGTGAAGAATCTCCTAAATTTAGGAGGAAATCTCCTGATCTGGCAACACTGAGGCCAGAACAACTAGGACACTCTACACTTGATCTCTTTAGACGGTCTTAGGAACCGAAAGGACGCAAATAGTGCTATTAATTGGCATGCCATCTCTCAGTCGAGAATAGAAAAAATTGAATACTATACGCAATTATACTAAGCCAGAACCAATTCTTCTGGACCGTGTCAAGCTGTTACTTAGCTTAAGAAGAACATTATTATTTGTTGACAAATAATGTTCTATTTCTTTGAGACAGTCCAGTCGCTCTTAAAGCGCTGGAATTAGCATCCTTTACATCTCAGAGTGTTCTCAGCTTCAGCATATCTCTTCAAGAGATCGCCAAATAGTTAGAGCTACACCTATGCAGGATACTTGAACTAAAGCACATTCATGTGAACTGCAGGGCCGATAAGATAAGCCAGCAGGGTACAAAAATACTCATCGATCTGGATCTTCTTAGACATTGGAGTTCAAGGACATTCATGTGCACTGCAAGGCGGCTGGATTAACCCAGCATTTCATAGAGAAATGATATAAACTATGCCAGATAGCTTGACAAAACTTTTCGTTCTTGTTTCACCTTTTTCTATACATGCCTTAACCCACGTATAGCTATGGGTACAAAAAGGAGCCCAACATCTACCATGTGAACAGTTTTTATTTTCATGATTGAATTAGATTTAATTGTAACAAACATTAGAACACAGAAATTGTTTTTAAAAAAAATTATAAAACAATTTTTAATATTTTTTTATTACGTGTTAGTTTAAGGTTTAAGCAATGCTTTGCTTATGCATTCTTTTTAAATATTTAATCCGGAAAAGAATGCGTTATGTAAAAAAACTTTTGCATTCCTGCAATTATATCTCTAAAAAAAAAACTTTAAATAAAGCCAGAAACACAAAACTGAAATGTCTGAAAAGTGTTGAGAAAATTCAAATTATTTGACACCACAGCTATTGACTTAGGATAGTCGAATTGAATGTTTTGCTAACTGACACACTTTATATTATTTCACTGTGGACACTACTAATCTCATGAATAAGGATCTTGTTAACACTGGAATAATCTAACATAATTTAATTAACAAGAATTCAATTTCCACAGGTTTTTTTAAAGCTATAAAATTCCACTGTGTGACAAAAATCAAAAAAAATTGAAAACAATCGATATATTTGTAAAACTAGGGGTCAGGTTTTGTTTTAAAAATACGTCAAGAGTTCAAACTTCAAGGACATGAATATTTCAAAAAATTATTTAGTGCAATATAGAATATTAAAATGGGCATAAAATGATGTTAAATATCCCTAGAATCGAAATAATTGTAATTTTTGGTGCTTAGGCATTGAAATTTTCTTTTTAACAATTTGTCCTTAACATAGATATCTTTGAAAATTTACAATAGTGTTTTTTTTTTTAATATGTTTTAAAAACTAATATGTACACTATCACTTTATTAGTTTAGGATACAAAAATAATAATAATAAATAATTATTAACTTTAAAACAATCCATTTACCCAATCAATAATTAAATAAGAAAATTATTTTCATGCATCTTTAAATCGACTGCAACAAAGCCGATTTGCAAGCAAACCAGCCGGAAATAACCCCTTCAAATGGGATATTTTCCTCATTAAAAATTGCCAACGACTTCAGCTCGTCTCTTTAAGGACACTTTCGGCGGTCAGCCGAGCATCGAGCATGTATTCTCGTATACTCGCACACAAGTATGTACGAGTATGTTGGCGCAGACGTGTGCGTGGGCGCGTCCGAACGCATATTAACGCTACATAATTTCGGCATAAAAATCCTGCAATAAATCTGCAATAAATCGCGACATTTATCGATAACTTCCCGTAACACTGACAATGAATGATGATTGTCTTTTGCGCGGGCTGCCGTCACGACCGCTGCACTGACTCCGGCCGCGACGGTGTCGCGCGTCAGTCGCCGCCTGTCGGGCGAATGCGTCGTGTCCATTAAATGCCCATAAAAATTACAATTACTACAAATACGTTTACACTGTTGGACGAGCGCACGGAGCGCATAAAACGAAAGGCATGTTAAAGCTTTTAAAACTTTCAGGCTTTGGTCTTTTTCACTTTTTCATCGGTTCATACGTTCGAGAGATGTGGCAAAATAACAACGAAAAATTGCACTTATGTTATGAAACCGACCGAGTCGCTTCAATGTAATACGAAAAATCACAACAACACAAAACCAACAAAAAAAATTCAACTTTGAGTGGGCGAAATGGTCCCACAGCGCCAGCCGGCCGTACATGCATTGGTTGCGTACGCATTGCATGGACCACGGAATGCGAGCGAGGGAAGAATGAACGCCAGGATGAGCCCAACACACTCGCACTCGAACGTAATTTTCGTAAACGTTTTTATAGTGTCGTCGTGTACGATTAATTGCAGCTCATTAAACTTTATATGGACAGCAGACTTAAACGCCTCGACGCACACACACACACACACACACGCGGAGTCGCTCACGTATTAACGCACATGCACACACGTATGTATGTATGTATATGTGTGTATGTTTGTATTTATGTACGGCCTGTCCAGCGCCATGTGTGGCCTTCTGTCGACCCTTGTTTGCTCGAAAAAGCCGCATTGCGCCGCACTTGACTGCCCTCATGCGCCACAGCCTCCAACATTAACGGCTCGAAATGTTGCCGACAAAAAGTTTCACTTCGCATTTATTTTGCAAATTTTGTGCCACTGTTTTTGCTGTTGTTGTTGTTGTTGTTGAATTAAATGTATGCGCATACATAGTGTCCATACGTGTAAGCTGTAAATGCATCCTTCGATTTTATGCCGAATTTGTAGCTCGAATAAATTTGGCATTGCTCAAATGTGTAATTGAAAGCTGTCAACTCTGGCCAAATTGCGCCATTTGTGTGAGTGAATTTCGAAATAATTAGAAATACGTAACTGAAAAGTTGAAGCTTCAATTCAAACATTGCGTTAAAGCCGGAAAGAAGGTGGAAGTTGGTGAACTCAAGGCGCTGAATAATTTCCACGTGCCGTCAACAGCGGATGAGTCTCTGGATTTTGCGCCTATTTTCGTAGATCTTCAAATCAATTATGAAGAAGGAAAGAAAGAAAAAGAGTGTAAGTAGTCAGAGATAAAAGCTGTTGCAAATCAATGCTAGGTAGATTGGTAGTAGAACCGATAGCTGTCAGATGTCAGTACACTTAGACCCATTGTGGTACCACAGGATATCACAAGACTCTTTCTCTTTTCGTTTCGAACCAACTGGAACAATTGATGAGGGCTATAACGATGTCATGTCTTTTTTGGAAGCTTCAGTTGTTGAACCTTGTTAAAGTTAGCCTTGGTGTTTTTTTTAATTCCCTACAAAGGACAGGCCAGATGCGAAATAAGTGGAGAAACTTTTTACTGTTCAATTCGTTAGATAGCCTTGACCTAATCTTCTAGCGCGTCTACACGAATGAAATGACCGATGATGACTTCAAAAGTGAGACTGAGTTTTCTTCTCTTGAGAATGAGCAGACTTTTGGTGAAAAATCGGTGCTAACTAAAATGTTCTTTGGTAAGAGAAGATATCACCGAGGAGCTATCAAGGCGCTTCGTTTAACCCATTAAGCCCTGAGCGTTGCGTTTGCGCAACGTTTGGGAATTTCGCTATATTAAGTAATTCATAAAGACAAAAGACTTGAAAATGGGTAGAATTGGATTAGAATTGATCGTTTTAGATTCTGCCATACTCGAATTTCAAAATTATTTAAATATTCATACGTTTTTTTCGATCCAAAGTCAAAGGTTTTTTTTGGGGAATTTTTGAAATTCAATCAAAAATACTTATTCTTCAAACCTATCAAAATCCCTTAGTGGGCTGCATTTTGCAATGCTAAACTATTTAAAAATAAGTTTTGAACATTTTTTTTTTATTTTTTAAACAAAAAATATGCTTTACGTTTTGTGTTGCGCGAATGCAACGTTGGGCCTAAACACTGCCAATTTTCATACAACGCAACGCGTGGAAATGTCAAAATCCAAGCAGCGGATATTTTATTGGCACATTTTATTTTCCGCAAATGTTTGATTTTGTTTATTTGTGTAATGTTTGCGAAAAACATGACAAAAAAAAAAAACATGATATGAATGTTTTGCTTGATTTGTTTTCTTGATTAGGTCAATTAATAAGATTGTGTAAAATTTTATGGAAATCGCACAAGCCTTTCTGGGGTCAGGTTTTAATGGGTTAAATACAAACGGTCAATGAACTTAGAGATAGCATCAGTGATCTCAACTCTCAATAATATGCGTCCTAAGATTCGTTTAGTTTTGATACAACCGATGGTAGGGCATGGAGATATCTTCAGTGGTCTCAACTCTGGGTGGTATTCGTCATAAGATCATCCAATATTTGAACTGAGAAGCTGCCAATGCATTTAGTTCTGACACAACCGATTAAAGGACGTAGAGGTACCATCAGTGGTCTCAACTGTCAATGAGTTACATCATTACATTCGCTTAGTTTTGATACAACCGGTCGAAGGACGTAGAGGTGCCATCAGTGGTCTCAACTGTCAATGAGTTTCATCATAAGATTCGTTTAGTTCTGACACAACCGATTAAAGGACGTAGAGGTGCCATCAGTGGTCTCAACTCTCGATGAGTTTCGTCAAAAGATTCGCTTAGTTCTGACACAACCGATTAAAGGACGTAGAGGTACCATCAGTGGTCTCAACTGTCAATGAGTTTCGTCAAAAGATTCGCTTAGCTTTGATACAACCGGCCAAAGGACGTAGAGGTGCCATCAGCGGTCTCAATTCTTGATGGGTTTCGTCAAAAGATTCGCTTAGTTTTGATACAACCGGTCAAAGGACGTAGAGGTGCCATCAGTGGTCTCAACTGTCAATGAGTTTCGTCAAAAGATTCGCTTAGTTTTGATACAACCGGTCAAAGGACATAGAGGTGCCATCAGTGGTCTCAACTCTCGATGAGTTTCGTCAAAAGATTCGCTTAGTTTTGACACAACCGGTCAAAGGACATAGAGGTGCCATCAGTGGTCTCAACTCTCGATGAGTTTCGTCAAAAGATTCGCTTAGTTTTGATACAACCGGTCAAAGGACATAGAGGTGCCATCAGTGGTCTCAACTCTCGATGAGTTTCGTCAAAAGATTCGCTTAGTTTTGATACAACCGGTCAAAGGACATAGAGGTGCCATCAGTGGTCTCAACTCTCGATGAGTTTCGTCAAAAGATTCGCTTAGTTTTGATACAACCGGTCAAAGGACATAGAGGTGCCATCAGTGGTCTCAACTCTCGATGAGTTTCGTCAAAAGATTCGCTTAGTTCTGACACAACCGATTAAAGGACGTAGAGGTACCATCAGTGGTCTCAACTCTCGATAAAATTTTATGTAAGATTCGTTTAGTTCTGTCACAACTGGTCTTAGGACATAGACATCAGTATTTTCAACTCTCAATGAGATTCGTCAAAAGATTCGTTTCATTCAGACACAACTGGCCGAAGGACATAAAGACACCATCAATGGTCTCACCTCTCATCTCACGATCGAAAGACATAGAGGTACATAGAGTTATATGTAGATTGAGATAGACATCAGTGGTTTCAACTCTCGTCATACGATTCAACATACGTCATAAGATTATTAAAAAAATACACCAAAATTCTGTCATAGCATTTAGTTTTGGCATATCAAGTTGAAAGACATTATTCTTTGCCATATATCAAACAATTTTGCCAAACAATTTCGCACAGTTCAGAATGTGTTAAAACAATTAAATTTAAAGAAACATTTCATTTACCCACATTTCGATAGTCCACTTTAATTGGAATGCTGACCCCCCCACTCAACGGCGACTCGTTGTCGACCTTTTGCCGCCGCGTTGGATAAACGTGAAATTTCCGCGTTCTTGTTGTGATACCCGTTAGGGAAAATAAACATTCATGCAGCAAAGCCGTAAATCCGATTAAGCTCAATTATTTTTTTCAGACGCCGTACGCGGCACACCCACTTCCGGGGCCAGTCTGTAATGGAATATTAACCCGCTGCGACACCTTTGCATAGACAGCGCAACGCACGGACGGACACTGAAAAAGTCAAAATATGAAAATTGTAAACCGCTTAAAAATGACGCGACAAACGTGAATGCAGCCAACGACTAAATATGCATATTTTTTTGTTAAATATTTTACGGTTTTCATAAAAGAAAGCAAACGCCTATGAAAAGCTCGCATATAGTAAAGTAAAGTAAACGGTGCCGGTGCGACCACAAAATTTCAGGTTTCTGTTGTTGGTGTTGCATGCAACATCTGCCGCTTGCAAGAAAATTGTGGCGTCCCCCTTTGCACATGGCCCACGAATATTCTTTTATGCTCGCACTGATTCATCAGCTGGCCACATGGCTATAATAATACAAAAAAAAATATTTATATATTTTAAAATTATTTTTTGTTGGCCACACATGCTGCTGCAAATTGACGTGTATGTGTGTCAACCCAGTGAAAAATTCGCACACATTCGAGTAGCATGTAAGTAGGTAACCAAGGATACGCTTTCAAGGATTACTTTGAGTTGTATGGAACTATTAATTTTGATATGGAAAGAGAACTTCCAACTTATGGGCAGAGATTTTCATCAATTGAGGAGGCCGTTACTTTCGTAAATGATTATTTTTCAGAGAAGAATGCTTAGTACTAATTCGACGGTTTAAAGATATGAAAGCATCGCTGGGAGAAGTGTGAAGACTTACAAGGGGCCAATGTAGAAATATAAAATTTCTACGAGAAGAAACAATTTCTTATATCTTTGTTAGATCAAACCAAAGATTTGTGAGGCCTCTTAAAATCGTACTGGAACACGTTTCTTAGCGATTTGTCAATTCTAGTCACTTTTGTTTCATTAGTTGTTGATAGTAAATATATGTAACTAGCAGGGCCCGGAACGCTAGTCTGACGTCAATGGGCCCAATAAATCACGCTTCTCTTAATTGAGCCCGTCAGATTTTGATGAAAAAAAAGAAAAATTCTTATCTAATTATTTCTCATTTCTCATGTTTGAAGTCAATAGGCCCATTAAATCATGTTTCTCCATACAAAGTTTAACCGATTGTTGATCCGGTCAGATTTTGATTATAAAAAAAAAAATGAAAAACCCGTGTCGAATTATTCCACATTTGTAACACGTGTGCCGAGTTTGAAATAAATTGGCACATTAATTAATCTTTTTCCATACAAACTGATAACTCAATGTTGACCCCGTCAGATTTTGATTGTAAAATAAATGAAAAACACGTATCGAATTATTTCGCATGTTAGGTGCTTTCACCAAGTTTGAAATCAAAAGGCCCATAAAATCTTGTTTCTTAATACAAACTTCTAGCCTTATTTTTAATAGATTGGGTTTGATTGTCAAAAAAAAAATTAAAAAAAAAGTATCGATTTATTTCAAATGTGAAGTACTTTCACCAAGTTTGAATTCACAAGGCCGCAAAAAATTATGTTTCTCCATAAAACTTTTAACTCATTGTTGATTCCCTCAGATTTGAATTAAAAAAAAAATTAAAAATTCACATTTAATTCACATGCAAAGGATTTTCATCAAGTTTGAAGTCACAACGCCAATAAAATCTTGTTTCTCCATACAAACTTTTAACCCTCGGCTTACCCGGTTGGATATTGATTTTAAAAAATTTAAGGAATGTGTCTAATTATTTTTTATTTTAAGTGTTTTCACCAATTTTTAAGTTAATAGGCCCATAGGAAGAAGTTTTTTCATAGCCTTCCTGTTTACAAACCTTAATCCATTCTTGCGTTTGATTTTCGAAAAACTGAAAACTATGTGTCAAATTATTTCTGATGTTGGAATATTTCCACCAAGTTTAAATTTAAAACGCCCACGTTTCTCCATATTTTGCACTTTTAGACTCTGAATTTAAAAAAATCTCTTCTTGTCGAAGGTTCATTTTCTAACGTGCACCTAGAGTTCAAATTTCCAGTTTGTAGCTTTAGCGGATTGGGCTGGGCGATGATGAATCGGTCCGTTAGTCAATCATTCAGTCAGTACAATTCTCTCTTCATTTATTTCATAGATACTAAAATGGATAAACATTGAGGAAATAAATAAAATAGAATTTTTGTACTTCATTAGAATTGCTGCTTCCGCCTTGTTTTTAATAACTTTCGAACCAATAAAGTTAGAGTAATGAAATTTTGACACGTGATCAAGGAGATATTGGATTTTAACATACTTACTTCTCAAGAAAATTCTATATAAATTTTCAAGGATATAAAGGATTAAAATTTTCAAATAACCTTTTTCATATCCTTTTTTTACAAAAAGATAAAAAAGTCATTTTATTTAAATTCTTGAGCCTTTCCTCTTTCTTTTGATATACATATCGCCATATTCTAACGAGGTTAAGTATTTTTTATATTTTTTTATTTTGTATCCCCTTCAAAATTCAAAATTCAATTCAAGTCCTTTTAAAAGGACAAAGCATGTAGAAATGAAAAACTGAGTACGCAGTATTACTATGTTTGGTCTCTAGTTTCACGCCCATATGGATTTTTTCCGGTGTGAAATTTTTTTAAAATTTTTGTCGCACGGTGTAATCACCACCAATCCGATTCAATTATGTCTTCGATTTATTAGCTGAAACTCCATCAATTCGCTTTGAACCCCAACATTGAGACTTTATAATGTCCAGACATTTCAAGTGATTTTCAACTGTTGTGTGTACATCTCTCCACAATCTTTCTCACAGTTGCACAACGATTCAACTCAGTTATGGCTTTGATATTTTAGCTACTCGTAAATCTCTTTCAATTCATATGGAAACCTAATACGAAGTTCCTTTTTGAATCCAAGACGTCTTCAGTGATTTTCAACTGTTGTTTGTGATAAATCCAAACTCTCTGCAGTGTCTCATTTATATTACGAATCGATTTATTTATGACTTTGATTTGGTCGAAATCAACTTCGTTAGGTTGACCACAAAGTTGTTCATCTTAGAGTAGAACATACGCGAAACAAAATTTTTAAACCATTTCATGGGTTCTGTAAAGCAATTAACACCATGAACTTCATATATCTAACAATACAAAAATAAAATATGTTGAAAAAGGTTTGTTTTAGAAATGACACTAAATTAACAACTAGAAACAAAATTGTGTAAATTTTTTGCCAAAGTAAGCTGAAAGTGACAGCTGTCAAATGTCAACAGAGAAAAACCTATAACATCTACAGAAGTGCTTCAAAACAACTTTGACGTCATCTATTTGTGATAACTAGAACTATCTGATAAAATTATCTGACGAATTTACGATTACCTGATAAATTTTATTCATTATCCTTTTCGCCAGCATTTTTAGACTCGGTTATTGAATGCATTTCACAACAGACTATGAACACTACAAACATTTTCGCTGGGTGTAAATTTTGTTTTATGCATTTTTCTTATTTGTTGCCAATTCAGTTTGAATTGTGACTTGAATCGACAAATACAAAAATAAAAATATCACGTTTTATAGTTTTGTGCGAAAATGTTTGTTGTGCTGGTCGCTTTCGGTCACTTGCAATTATCCAATTTGCATATTGCAAATGATGAAAATGGAAATTGCAAGCGTTAAATTGTCAATCGAAAACGGGATTTTTTGCAAAAGTTAAACGCAGCTGTTTATTTTGATTGAATCAAAAGTCGCAACAAAATAATGTCGCTTACATACATACATACATATGTAGATATGCAGGGCCGGATTAACCCTCAACGGGGCCCTAGGCAACCATCAATTTGGGGGCCTTCTTTTTTCGATTAAAAAATACAAACTTATATCTTTCATAAAAATTTTATTGTCACAATGTAATAATATCAATAAAATTACTATCTACATTTTAAACATGTCGTTTTCTACATTTGTTTTCGGCAAATTCATTAATTATATAATCAATATCGATTTTGTTCAATAAATCTGACTCAATGCAAAGTATACCTAACATCTCGAGTCGCTCTTGTCGCGTTGTAGCTCTTTCAGCAGCTTTGATTCTTTTTAATTGCGAGAAGGATCGTTCGGCAGAACAATTTGTGGTCATTAACCCATTTTCGGCCGCTACCAGAAATAGCCAATATTTTTTTAATTCCTTTTAAGGACTTACATTTGGACCTTAATCAAGAATATTTTTGGATTTTTTTTGTGTTTTTTTTTAAATTATTTTTTTTATAAATTAATAAAAATTTAATTTCAAATAAAAACAAATATATATGTATATAATGTTGGTCAATTAATAATCAAGCATGAAAACAAACAATTGTTGGCTTACATATGTACATACAGGGTAGGCCATTTAAAGTGGAAGCATCTGGTAACCCTATAACTTTTGACAGAGCTGTCAGATCGACTAATGACATAGCGCGTTGGAAGCGTCATTCCAAGACAATTTATACCATGGAACAGTACACTCCAAAAGAACGTGCTGAAATTGTTCAGCTTTACATTCAAAATAACTTCTCGATTGTGAAAACCAAACGTGCGTTTCGTGCAAAAAATAAAGTTAAAAGTGCTCCCGGTGATAACACCATAAGGCGTTTATACGCAAAATTTGTGAACTCCGGTAATGTTAGTAATGCCAACCACTCATCCCGACAACGCACAAGACGTTCCGATGAAAGTATTGAAGCCGTACGAGACAGTATTGAGGCGGATCCAAGAACATCGAGTTATCGCCGTTCTCAGGAATTGGGAATCACAAGGACCACGCTCCGACGCATAATTCATGGTGATTTGAAGATGTTTCCTTACAAAATCCAAATGGCACAAAAACTAAACCCAGATGACTATACGCGTCGCCTCCAATATGCCAAATGGTCCATTGAAATGGCTGAGAACGAAGGTGACTTTTGGCGAAAAATCATCATGTCAGACGAGGCACATTTCACGTTGAATGGAGGCGTAAACAAACAAAATTGTCGCTTCTATGCCACTAAAAACCCTCAATTATTTGAGGAGCAGCCTCTATACGACCAAAAAGTCACAGTTTGGTGTGGTGTTTGCGCCGATATGATCATCGGGCCGTATTTTTTCCAAGACAACCGTGGAAAGACCTTATCCATCGATGGTGACCGTTATCGAGCCATGATAACCAATTTTGTGATGCCAATTGTTCGTGAAAATGGTTTGGATGACTTTTGGTTTCAACAAGACGGCGCTACATGCCATACAGCACGAAAAACCATCGATTTATTGCGGCCATTGTTCCCCGGCCGAATCATACCGAAATAAGGCGATTATGAGTGGCCACCGAGATCACCCGATTTGACGCCGCCAGACTTTTTTATGGGGCTACTTGAAGTCCAAGGTATACACCAACAAGCCAAGGACACTAGCTCAACTCAGAGCCAACATACGCCGCGAAATAAGAGCCATATCGGCCGATACACTGGCAAAAGTGATGGAAAATGCCGAAAAAAGGGCACATTTTGCGGCCAAAGCTAATGGTGGCCATTTACGCGATATCATTTTCAAAAACTAACTAGAAAATTTCTCCTTGGACCAAAATAAATGAATATCCAGATGAAAACAAAAAAAACATTTTTTTTCCTCTTTTTTTTCAAAAACAAATGCTTCCACTTTAAATGGCCTACCCTGTACATGACGACTTCTGGCCAATGGTCGATTTTTCGACCACTGAAAAGTACGCGGTGCTGAGAGGTAAAAATATTTTTATAATCTTATGGATATCAATTGATTGTGGTAATTTGGTCTTTAGGCTTCGTAAATAATCAATAATAAATCAATAATTTGAAAAGGTTATATATTTTTCAGAATATTCAAAATATGACTAAAAAAATGATTTTCTTCGTGCCTTCGCCAACATCTCTAAATTTATCTTTTTTTAAAAAAATTATTATTTCGAGGGGTTACCAAAAGACCAAAGCTATTTTATGCATCAAAAGTTCAAAGATATAATGTCTAAGTGCAGAGCTACTCTCCTTCAAAGTGGCTGGTCGAAAAATCGACCAGCGGCCGAAAATGGGTTAATGTTAAAAAAATCCGAAGAGCTATTTCTGTGTTAGGAAATACATCGGCTAATTGATCTTCCATTAGAATCTTATACAAATGACTATGAGTTTTTTGTGCATCAGTGTATCTGGAGTTCACGTAACTTTGGAATTGTTTCATTTCAATGAAAAATTCTTCCAAATCTCTAGAATAAAAACGAACTAAGTTATTTATAGCTTCGTGGAGGTCTCCATCACTTAGAGAAAAGTTGATGAGAAATGCAAATCTCTCTGAAACTTCCATATACACTTTCGCACGTCGTATGATTTCACTGTGAAGATTGTCGATGATTTCGAGGAAACCTTTTATCCTAAAATCATCGCGAGGCGAAAATTCTACTTCTGGAACATTTCCGTCATTAGGTTGTTTTTTTCTACGACGAGTAGATACGTTTTACGATTTCTGTATAACCTACACCAGGTAATAATTGTTTTGTTTTTCCTCGAAATCATTGAACTTTTCACGGAATGAAACTAAACTCTCTTCTAACGATCCGTACAAAAAAGCACACGTTTGCAAATCTGCTTTTTCACTTTGCAATGACTTACTCACTGAACGCATAGCAGTCAAAATAGAGTTCCATAAAATCAACATGAAACCAAATTCGAATTTTTGCATTTTATTCGCGATACACGTCGTCTCATAACGAGTATCAGTATTTTGTGATTCATCATCAGCAATGATTTCTAGAGCTCTTCTTTGCACGCTCATACAATTTGTCAAATGAGTCGGAAATGTCCTTTTTAGAAATCTTGTCTAGTTCGTCGGTCGTCGCCTTTTGAATGCGGTCAATTGACTACTACTATCTGCCTACTTGTTAATCCGGCCCTGTAGATATACGAATCTGTGTTTATGTCTGTGTGTGTGTGTTCAATTACGCAAATTAGAGAGTAAAATGGAAGTCAATTTATTTGTGGTTAAAATCAATGTGGACATACAAATTTGTCAACCGTGTGTTTTTATACGTCTGGTAGTCAATTTATGTGACTGATGGGGTAGGAACGAGTATAAAATATGATTTGGCACATTTTTAAGTGCAGATGTCTTGAAAGTCAGAATTACAGAGTTTTAGGGTCTAACCGACTAAATTATCATCTAACCTACTGAGTTATTCTTTCACCTTCTTTAGATAAAACTTGAAATATTATAATTTTTATTTGAGAATGAACTGTGTGTTTTTATTTTTGTTTATTTTTGAAGGCACAAATGTGAAATATTGCTTTGGTTCTAAACAGTTGCAGAAACCATGTAATGCAATACTCCCCATCGAAAATTTACGAGGGTGGTCTGAAAAGTTTCCGACCTCAACATTTAAAATGGCAACACTCGCTAAGGAATTTTTTTTTTGGAAAGATACTCAAAAAAATTTTAGCCATTTTGGATGCAAGGCTGTTGTTAGACAGTGGTGTAAATTAGTCAATGTGAGTGTTTCTGTGATATGGAAAAAAATCGACCATATACCAGTTACTAAAGATTTGTTTTTGAAAGTCATTACGGCAAAACAAATGAAAGGCGTGTTTAACACTGTGTACAGGGTCTCTGCATCATTTGACACCGTTAAAATTTTGACAGCGGAATTTAAACGTGACTGAACGATGAATGTTAAAGACGTCCAAGAGCTGCAACCACTAACAAAAACGAGGCTCAAGTTCACCAAATGATTTTATACAAATCGTCGCCTGAGAAAACGATTGTCGTATGTGCTATGAAATTCAATGGAACATACGACATTCGTGTTCTGCAGCGACGAAATGTTGACTTAAAGTAATATAGATAGCAGAGACTGTGAATATGTCTAAAGAACGTGTTTATCCTTACCTTAACCCTTTGTTGTATGATTTAATTTTCGTGAAGAAAAAATATTTTTTTCATATTATTCTTGTTGCTTGTTATGTTTTAATGGTATTTTTAAATTTTTCGAACATCAAAATTTGACGTGGTGAACCAAGGGTTAGGGTTCATATATGGAAAGACTACGAAAAAACTCTGAACCAATTTTCCTATTGACTTCAAAGCTAGTGAAAACAGTTGTAATCGAAAATAATTTTACACGTGTTTCTCATTTTTTTTAAATCATAACTTAAAGGAGTGAACCAAAGGTTAAGAGTTTGTATGAAGAAATATACTTTTTATGTCTTTTGACTTCAAACTTGTTGAAAGTACTTTTAGTGAAAAATAATTTGATTTTTTCGACGGGTTAAGAATTATATGGAGAAACTGTGAAAAAAAAGCATGAATAAGTCTAATGACTTCAAATTTGGGGAAAGCACTTAATAAGCGAAATAATTCGATACGTGTTTTTCATTTTCATTTTTTCATTTGGAAAATCAAAACTTAAATGGCAAACCAATATATTCCTTCATACAAACTTTTTGTATAAAGAAATTTATTTTTTTACGCCTTTTAACTTCAAACTTGATTAAAGTACTTTTAGTGCGAAATAATTTGATGCGTGTTTTTAATTTGTTCAAAAATAAAAAACTGAAGGGGCCAACGACGGGTTAAATGTTTATATGGGGAAACTGTGAAAAATAACTTGAAAAAATGGGCCTAATGACTTCAAACTTGGTGAAAGCACTTAACATGCAAAATAATTCGATACGTGTTTTTCACTTTTTTGAAAATCGAAATCTGATGGGATCAACGATGGGTTAAGAGTTTTTATGGGGAAACATGACTTAATGTATGGAAGATGACTTAATTGACTTCAAATGTGATGAAAGCTCTTCAAGTGAGAAATGGTTAGATTAGTATTGTTTCATCAAAATCTGACGGGATCAACAAAGGGTTAAGAAGAACTTGATTTATTGGCCCCATTGGGCCCCGTTAGTGTTGAATTGAATTGAATAGTTTTAAAATCGATGAAAAGTTAACATTGCATATATGCAATCAAGATCAAGGCAAGATCAAAATCAATCAAGATTTAGGCATGAAAAAGCTGTCCGGACATTGACTCACGTAAAAGCAAAAAAGTCACCAGAAGTTAGTTAGTTAATTAGTTAGTTAGTTAGCTAGTTAGTTAGTTAATTAGTTAGTTAGTTATGGTACAACAAATCAGAGCTGTGAGAAGAAACTGTGACTAAGTAGAAAACTGAAACTAAATTTAAAGAAAAAAGATAAGAAAACATTTTTGTTAGATCGGCAACTTTTCAGACCATTCTCGCAGTTGAACTGTTCAACTTGAACAGTTTCTGTGGCATTCATCAAAAATGCATCAACTATTCGAAACAAGAATCAAAAACTCATAAAGCATTCAGTAAAAAGCAATTTTCACAATTCGATTACGTGTGGCCGCGCAGCAATGTGCCGGTTAAGCATTTCTAATTAAGTGCACCAACCAAAGTCGCAGCGCATTTTATGACGCTGAAAGCGCCACACAAAAGGGCAAACTGCCGCAAATGAAACAACAAATGCCATGCAATATTTCTGCAAATAAGTGCAGCCAACAATTTGAAAAAATCCCTAAAAAAAATTAAAAAAGAATAAAATAAAATTACTGCCCAAGAGGGTGAAAACGCAAATAATCAAAAAATCCGAATGCACAAATAAAATTCGCCCAAAGTACGCGCACGCAATCAAAACAACGCTACTTGATTTCAAATACCAAACCGCGGCGCAGCGAGACGGAATTGCCGCATCAAAAGCGGCTGCTGCCTGCAATTCTCCGCCGCCGTCGCTGCCGCCATTTGTATGCGCGCACTCGGCCAACGCTGCACCGCTGCCGGCTGCTGGATGGATGCAAACGATTTTATTGTTGGCTGACTTTTTGCACGATTTATTTGTGCTATGCATTTATTTATTTGTTATTTCAAATTGCAGCATTTTGTGTATTCTCGGCTGTTTTGTGTTGCATTTGTTATTGTTGCTATTTGTATTGTTGTTATTTTTTATTGTTGTTGTTGTTGCTGTCGTTTGCGTTCTTGCATAATGTGTCAGTTTGAAAATGGTCTGCATGCATTTTTAAAGACGCCAATGGTCAACGTTTGAAACTGGTCAACTTGGAACTTGGGTGTTAAACATTTAAAATAATAATAAAAAATGTTTTTGGTAAGACCGATATGGTTTTTTTAGTCCCCTTTAGGCTCAGATTTGCATGATCTAAAAGCATGATCTAAAATGAGTGTTTTAGATCGTCGGCATAAATGTCCTTCAGTATGTCGGTACAAGCCTTTTGAATAGCTTCAACGTTCTCAAAACGCCTTTGTTTCATCATCAAATGCATTTTTTGGAAAGGTGAAAGTCGGAGGATGCCGCATCAGGTATAAACGGCAGAGGGTTGATGATTAAAATTAGACTTTGAGACAAAAAGTCAGTCACAATCGATGAGATGAGTCTTTCGATAGCCAAATGTTCAGTTAAAACGCAATAAATTACCAACGATTTTTGTATTCGTCCTTCACCGATACCCAGCCGGATGACGCCAGGCGCTTCCGCCGCTATTTTGAATAAAACTCTCAATAAATAAATAATAATAAATAATTTTTCCCATACCTCAGTATTTCGTATATTCCTCCGGTGATAGTTCGGTTTTCGAAAAAAGGCCTAACTTTAACGATTTATTTTGCGACTATGGAAAATATTAGAGCATTTCTTTCTAAAGGGTTTATTGAACACATAATGAGGTACGTAAAAAAAAAATTATGTGATTTTATTCAAAATGGTGGCAGAAGCGCCAGTGACAAAAACATACTTTTACTTCGGACACAACAACTTCGCTTACAGTGAAGCAAATTTCATGAAATTTCCAATGCACTAAATGCGCTCTTTGAAAAGTTCAATTTGCTTTAAAAAGCATGTGATACTAAATTGGCAAACATGACCATGCCCCCCCACTCCCCCCCATGAACAAGTTCTGGCTTTGCCACTGTTCCACACAATACGTAATTTTTAAAATCTTTAACAGCGAAGCTCACTTTTTTATGAATAGATATGCGAGCAATAAAAATTGTCGTATTCGGGCACCAAATGCATTCCGAGTCACCGTTTGGTGCGGATTTAGGACTGACGGAAACATCATACATACTCGTACATATATATATTTCATTCAGACTTTGATAAATGTGAAAAAAAAATCAGAGCAGATCAATAATAAACAACTTTTTGTAGTCCAAATCCGATAATCCTGAGAGATATCCCGGCCGGCGATTTAAAACACTCATTAGACATGATTCCGAATGGCACAATTTGTTTTATTAAAACAAAACGATTTTATTGTTATTTTTATTTTATTTATTTGTTTTTATTTTGTTATTATTTTTATTTATTGTTATTTTTTATTTTATTGTTATTTTTTATTTTATTGTTATTATTTTTTTTAATTGTTTAAGATGGAAAAGTCTTTTTGCTACAGTGGGAACGTGCATGACAAAGCAAGTAATTGATAACTTTGATTCATGATAGCCTGTAGGGGCGTTTTAACCCCCTTGACTACGCTCCTGATGCCATGGTTGTGTTGCTGAATTGTCTGTTTCTCTTCAATTCAAGTTAATTCAATACATAAATGAATCAAAAGTTGTGTCATATACAGATAGAAATTTTACTTTTTAAGGCAGCCCAACCTCACATTCTCTCAGGAAACATCCCTAAAAATGACATACATACACCGCCATAGTATTTAACAGCTAAGTACATAACATAACAGCTGTCCGTGTGATACTTAACTGGGCAAAATTTCTAAAGACAGCTGATCATCGCTTATGGGTCTCGCGAGACCCAGTCGGATCACTTATCTCTTAGGGAACGGGGTGGGCGGTTCGTAAACATTTCTTGACCCCAACACTAATTGAAACCATATTCGCTACCCAAATTGTTTGTAACAAACAGATATTTGGGGGTTTGGCCAGTAGCGGCTTAACGGGGGGCGAACCGCCCCGGGCCTCGGGCTGCGGGGGGGCCCCCGAGAGAAGCTTGTATATAAAAATTTCAAGTTTTTCAAAACTGAAACTTGTAAAAAACTATTTGCGCTCCACAATGGTTGATGAAAGACTAAGTTTTTTGTAACTTTTATCAATTGAAAGAGACACAGTATCGACAATTAACTTCGAAATAACAATAACAAATTCAGTTCAATAAAAGCAAGAAATCATCCTTTCTAAATCACAATTGTTTGCAAATTTTCAAAAAATTTTCCCTCGAAGATTGCAATATTTAATTTTTAACTTAAAATTTTGTGCAAAATATGCAAATACAAAATTCTAAGTTAAAAATTAAATATCGCAATCTTAGGGTTTGCTTGTAAACTAGTGTAAATTACACAATTACTTAACCTCATTAAACTTTGTAAAAGTCAAAAATAAAAGTGTTTTCTAGATTATAACTTTGAAATAGAATAAAATTTACATAGATGTATGTATGGATCTACAGACTGAAATCCAAAATATGTACATATGTTTTCCATGCCTGGCATATTTTGGTCCTGAAAGTTCAAAATAGAAAACTTAGTTAAAAGGAGACAATTTTCCTCTTTTATTTGATACCCATATCTTCATCATTGCACTACCGCATATATTTAAAAAAATATTTGAAATGTGTGTGCCCTTAAAATTGTAAAGTCCATTAAAAAGGACTTTGACTCAGAAAGTGTAATATTGACTATGCCAGGATACTATAAATGATCTCTAGTTTCACGTCTATATCAAAATTTGGATGGGTCTCGGCCAAATAAAAAAATTTTTTCGCACGGTGTAATAAATGTAAAGTTGATGTTTTCACTCAGTGCATCATAACTTTGTCATTTTTCTTTCAATTCTATTGATGTTAGGCTTAATTTTTTGCTAAAATAGTATATATTTCATTTTAGATTTTAAAACCAGAGGTTATAATTTATTTTTTCTATAAAAAAATATTCGAAAATGTATGATTTTTTAAATTGGTCAAAAAATTCACTTTGTTACAACTTTCACCGTCAGTAACTTCTACAAATCTTATATGATTTGGACAATCTATATATCACTAGAAAGACTAAGAAGAACGACGGACAGCTCGTGCTAATCGGATAATTATTTTAGGAGATATGTGCTCATAACTGAAACTACAGGAAAAAACTCTTTTTTCGAAGATTTTTCGAAAACGCTTCTTAAAAAATGTTTTGATTTTCAGTTTTGTGTTCAGCGGCCAAAGTTAGTCTAGAAAATACTTTTATTTTAAGGTGCACGCGATTGGCCCATTTTTTGTCGAGTACTGTTATGATGCACTGATCGCATGCTCGAGTAGCTTAAAAAAATGGCCAAATCTTAGTAACGAAGCAAGATTTTCTGTTGTTTTCGAGACTTAAGATGGCTTTTTAAAATGACGAATTTGCTCTCCCAAAAGTTTTCCTAATTTCACAAAAGTTTTTATCAATTTTGGAAAGATTTAGTAAGATTATCCTTTTATCCATTTTTCTTTTTTTCTCTGGGATTCTATTGCTTTCTATAAAATTTCAAGCACATACTCGTATACGTTTCAAAACGTCCGTTTACTGTTCAACGGAATACAAATTTTCAAAAAAAAAAGTAAAAAACATAACCGGAAATACCCGTTATTAGTTTTGTGCGTAAACTTATTCTGCACCGTTTTGTGGGGGCCCCCTCAGCCGTCGCCGCCCCGGGCCCCCGAGCACCTTAAGCCGCACCTTAAGCCGCCCTTGCGTGCATCTCACCTGATATTAGATACAAAGAGTTACTTATGTTACAGGACACGCATTTCTCTTATCACATTTCTTGTTTTATTTCGGTCGAAATTAAAAGAGTGAGAGAAATTTTGCTAATGTGAAATTTCCTATAAGGATGAACTGCCTTCCTAGCACAAGAGTTGGAAAACATTCATAGGAACAGGTAGACTAGTGCCCACCAGCTTGTCCGGTTCTTACCGACTAAATACAACTCCCTGTTCAGAGATACATAGTAGTAACCCACCAACTTCCCCATGAAGTTGTTGACTAGTTAATCGGAGGTCTGCCGTAATCATTAACCTCCATCCGAATCCATGTATTCACTTTGCCACGCATTATTTCTAGTAGTGTTCTGTGACTAGTGGTCCATAAGTTGTTTTCTTCTATGAACGTTTGTACCTTAAAGCATTCGCTCTACCAGATAAAATTGGAAAGGATCAGTAATTTAATACATATATCTGTTAGGTCTGTGAGAAAACGTGACCACAAAGACGTGAGTCGTTTCGACTACAATCATTGACATAAAAGTGGTGACCCGATTGCACTTTTTCTTCATCAAAATTCTTGTAAGGGTACTTACTTCAGACTAGTTGGAGCCTATTGTTCCTTTTCTATAACCCCAAACTAAGATACCCATCTTATCGAATGTTCAAACTGTGCTTTATTACTCGCACAAATACTTAAGATTGTTTATTAACCTTCAGAAAACACACCTACTTTCTGGGTCAACTAGACCCGGTTTACTTTTGATCTCTTATAAATCCATAACTATTAAACGTTCTGACTTCAAAAAAATTCGGTGGTATACTTTGAACATTGTTTTAACAATTTAAAGATATAAAAGGAATCTCTGAAGTTTGCTACATATTTAAAAAATTCACTGAAAACCCAGATTTTGGGGTATTGTCTTTTAAACTAGAAATATGGGCCTACGTGATTTAGTGCGTTCTCTGAAGGTTAACATTGATGAAATATAGCATTTGTGAAAATGTTATCGTCAAGAATTAAGCAAATGAATAAAAAATATTACATATATTTGTAATTAAATTCTTTCAAAAGGTAATTAAATTGTGATTAAATAATAATAATAGTAATTACTTAATTAATTAATAGTAATTAATAGTGATTAAAGCTGTTTCAATTCGGAAACATATGCATAAAAATTTTTTTGAAACCCGGAACCCGGAGAGCTGTCTAAAATCTCCCGAATCTCTAGATGAAATTTCTGATCTGGCAACGCTACCACAAACTTATTGGAATCTTCAATAAATGCTCACACATGGTTTTCTTTTATCATATTTCAAACATTCCAAAGAATGAAAGCAGCCACATCAGAGTTAACAGTGTTCCGTGAGTCTGAAATGTTGGCTGTTGTTATTAATACTTTTCTGATTTTTCACTGACACTTGAATAACTCAGTGGTTCTAGTTTTGCACGTAATTTCCTGAGAAACTTTCTACTTAAAGACTCGCGCTACTATATATTTTACCAAATCATACTTAAAGTATTGTTAAAAACAAATCAACTCCTTCAAACATTTTCAACAATGAATGCCCACACAATAGTCAAAGGAACTCAAAAATAAAAATTAAAATAAAATACTCAGCACTTTCAGCCTTGAAACTTGGTTGAGGTTTCGTATTTATTTATTTTTTTCAAATTCTACAGCTGCCTTTCAACACAAAATATTTGTTCAAAAATAGACAACCATTATTTTTTTTTCGTTATATTTTTATGCATTGTTTTTTTTTTGTTGTTTTTGTTGTACTCGTGGTACTCAATTTTTTCGTATTGATTTCGCTTAGCGTCAATATTGCGTTGGCAATGCAAATGTTGTTTCTCTCTTCGCTTTAAATGTATTTGTTTCTTTTTTATTCACTTGTTCACATTTTTTATTTTGCAATGCGCCAAACGCAAAAAAAAACAAGAAGCGAAATAATGCAGTTTTTCAGTGCAACAAATTGTGTTGTGCACGTCGATAGCCGACTGGGTGCAGTGCGGTACAATGTCCACGGACAGTAGTTTGTTTGATCGGGATTTAATCACATAGATGCACTTTAATGTCGAATGCGAACTCACAGTAAAGATGCAACTAAAAAAGTTTTATGGAGAAAATTTAAAATGATTGAAAAGTAAAATGTTTAGTAAATTGAAATATAAGAAAAATGTCCAGCTGCGGCTTTACAGGAAGGAAATGTAATTAAAAAAACTGAATTCAAGAAGATTGCAGCAGCATGGCATACTTTTAGGGGGGGGCATGGACATTTTGGGAGATTCGAGGCAATGCTGGAACGTTCAAGAGCAACTTATGCTCCATGCAGACAATTTTAAAAGGCAGCCGGGTATAGCACAGTCAGTCAGAGGGGGATTTGACAAGCAGCTGTGTAACACGGAGTGGAAAAGTGAAATTAAAGTCAAGCGACTCTAGAAAATTGTAAATAAAGTGACTACAGTATCGAACTGCATTAAAGATATTTGATGGTTTTATTTTGGCACAATCCAGTGATACGAACTACGTCTGCTTTGGCCTGCAAAACTAATTTTCACAACAATATTTATAAAGAATCCTCTGCAAAATCATAATGGAAAATATTTAAGACATATGTAGCAGAGCAAACTTCATTGCATATACAAGAAGAAGCATTGTAGCAGAGCTCTTCTTTGGTGTAAATGTGGTGTGACATCATCGTTTCGCGTATCTGTAATTTTTTGTATTAAGTAGGGAATTTGCTTTTCTTTTGCTGAAAGACTGTGGCTTAAACTCGCTGGGAAAATTTTCCACTTTACATAGGATATCATTTCAAGTGTCTTCGGTTTTGAAACCCTTATGTTCTGTAAGGTTTGTGTGTCAGACTTCTCCTGAAAAAGCTCACACAAGCACAATTGGAGAGGTGCAATGGACAGTTTTGTATTCATGTCTGTGTCCATGGACTCGTTGTAAAACCTTTTGGAGTGGCGCTGAACACCTTTATGACTCTAAAATGAACCTTTCTCACTGATACCCAGAATTGTTCAGAGATTCAGAGTTCAATTAAGCTGGTGTTATATGAATAACTAAGGAATTTGAATCTACTTCTGGTCTGTGGCGGACATTGGCATATACAATGATGGACTTTGTTTCTTCTTAAAGTATCAACTGCGACAGAAATCGTTGCGAAGGGCACTGCTTCATGGGAGACAGAATAACCCTGTGATTGTTCCTCCATGACCACAGCATCCTTTCTAATGATTATTCATTTTTAGCAGGGACCGGAAATAACAGTTACTTATGAAAAATATATTTGAAAAAATTACTATGAAGGAAATGTCATACAAGTAAATGAAATATACCAATATATTTCTTTTCGCACCGAGAATCAAACTTGGTAATAAACTTTTTTTTGTAATTTTTATGGAAAAATTAAAAAATAAGAATTATTTTTTATTTATATTTTAAAAATCTTATAATAACAATTATTTTTGATTTTTTTCATATTACTCTACAAGTAACAGTTTTTTTTTTTAAATTTTTATTTAAAAAAGTCATCAATAAAACTCTTTCAATGACTTTTATTTTTTAAGTCATCAATAAAAGTCATTCAGTGACTTTTATTTATAAAAGTCATCAATAAAAATCTGTCAGCGACTTTTATTTTTTAAGTCATCAATAAAAATCATTCAGTGACTTTTATTTATAAAAGTCATCAATAAAAATCATTCAATGACTTTTATTTTTTAAGTCATCAATAAAAGTCATTCAGTGACTTTTATTTATAAAAGTCATCAATAAAAATCATTCAATGACTTTTATTTTTTAAGTCGCAATATAAAAATCATTTTCATTAATGCATGCAAAAGTTATGATTCATCCAGAAAACAGAATTGTCAAGTCAGGTCTTATTGAGTCGATCAAGAATATATATACATTTCGATATTTAATGAATCCAGTACTGTGATTAATGTAAAAGACTTTTAATATGCGATTTAAAAAATAAAAGTCACGAAATGATTTTTATTGATGACTTTTATAAATAAAAGTAATTAAATAATTTTTTAATGACTTTTATAAATAAAAGTCACTAAATGATTTTTATTGATGACTTATAAATAAAAGTCACTGAATGATTTTTATTGATGACTTAAAAAATAAAAGTCACTGACTGATTTTTATTCATGACTTCTATAAATAAAAGTCACTGAATGATTTTTATTGATGATTTAAAAAATAAAAGTCACTAACTGATTTTTATTCATGACTTTTTTAAATAAAAGTCACGAATAATTGTTATCGTAGGATTTTTAAAATATAAATTAAAAATAATGTTATTTGTTGAGCCATAAATATAAGTAAAAAAAAACTCTTAAACATTGATTTTTATAATACAACTTATAACTGTTACGGTCCCTGATTTTTAGCCATTCGTCATCTTTGATAGTTGATCTATCTAACTTTTAAAAATATTACCCAATTGAACCGAAAACAAAATTTTTTCAATTGAAGCGAAGTCCTCCACAACAAATTTTCACTACACATGTTAGTCATACTACAATTAAATCCAGTATTTTTGAAATTGAAGGATTAATTTTGTGTAGTTAGAATGATCAATTGAAGGTCAAATATGCACCACTTTGTTGGACTACTTGTTGTCATTTTGAAGATAATTCCATTGCACCTTTTTCATAGAAACCCTCATCCCTCTTTACTGAAAAGTGAAGAGTGGATTTTCAAAAGCTTCTTTTGAGTCAAATTTGTCACCAGCAATTCATTCCATTTGAAAAAGATGGATAGTATTCACTTGGTGCCAGGTCTGGACTGTATTATGTGGATGCATAAGAACCTCAGAACCAAGTAGAGAATCACTATCAATGCGTATGGTCTCACACCACTTTCAGATCCATTCACAAAATTTACTTTACTGTTTCAATCGGCTATGCAGAAGCCAGAATTTTTCAAGTTTTCTCAATAATTTGCTTAAGTTCACTTTAACCTAGAACTTTTTAAAAAAGTTAAAGACTTTAAGCTTCAGTTGACTTGCTTTTAAGGCGACTTGGTTTTTGTGGCGAGTTTGTTTACTAGTCTTTCTAATGTCTTTTGATTGGTTAACACTTCAAATTTGTACACCCATGAATCGTCAGTAGTTGTGAAGCGTTCCTTGAATAAATGTTTAAAATTAGCCATCAAAGGTATGAATTGTTTTCGTATTTTTTAATAAACATAGTTTTTATTTTTCTGAACTTAGCAAATCAAAACTTGTCCTAACTAGTCCATGCCAACCAACGTTCCCAAAACTTTATTTAGCCTGGCTAGCAATCAATAAAACTCTCCTATTATAAAATCCTAATACAACATTCTCGCTCCCCACAGTCTGCCCGACTTCTTTACATACATATATGGCAAATTAATTACTTGAATGTCTAGCAAATGAAATTTTTAGCACTCGAGTTTATGCAAACGCTGCAAAACTGGCCAACGACAATAACTGCAACGTTGCATAAACGTTTTGAAGTGCTTTTTGGCAACGCATAAACATTCAATAATTTAGTTGATTGAGGCCGCAGAGCTTTTGTAGTAATGCCGGCCGGTGGGCTGTTGTCTTCGTTGAACTATCGCTGAGTACTAATGCACTAAAAAGTCGTTATTGAAAACACTTCTCGGCTCATACTGCCATGAGCTGCGTTGATTGATTGATTGGCCACTGATTTAATTAGATTTATGAGCAACAACCTAAACGACACAGTTGTCATCTTGAAATAAACACTTGAACAATTCAATTCGAATTTAATAGGCAATGGAAAATTGCAAAGTACTACTAAAGTTCAAAATCATATCATTATCTATAATTTGAAATTATTAAATTTTGGGTTTTAGTTTGGTTTCATATTTTCGATAATGTGTGAAAGCGGTGGCTAAAATAAGTAAAAAGCCAAAAAGTTTAAGATTTGTAACCTTTGATTTTTGGCCCAATTTGACCTACTAAAGGTGCAAGCTAACCCTAAATAAACCATTATTTCTTCTTTTTCAAATAATTAGATCAGGAAAATCCAATGTGAAAGAATTTAAAAAAACTTGTCTCGTTTTTATTGACATTTCATTTCAAAAACAAAACATTAACTGATCAAACTAAACCATTGATTAATTTTTAATGGGTGAAAATTTCTCAAAAAGATCTCTTATTTACTGACCAAACTATAAAATTAATAAGTTTTGATTAATTTTAATTGAATGAAAATTTCTTAAAAAGAAAACTCTTATTTATAAGTTGAATCTCTATGAATTTGTAAAAAATACTCTGAATTAGTACATTTGTGAGTTACTTTAGAGCAACAAAGAAATCTATTCGAAATATAAAATAATAAAAATACACTTTTTTTTGGAAAAAATTTTATATTTAAAAGAACAAAAATTTGTCTAAAAATTCCGAGAAATTCTTTTCTAACTTGGATCTCAGAGAACCGTTTAAATTCCTTAAGATTTCTAGCTGAGAAGATTAATTGATATGGCAGCTGTAGTTTCAATTTTTTATGTACAAAATGTAGGCACACACTTTTTTTTGTGTGAAACCTCGTTATTTCATACGTCAATCAATCCATATTTTTTCTTGTGGTTTTGTATTGAATATTTCAAGCTAAAGCTTGCGAAAAATCCTGAAGTAAGAACACTTTGTCAATTCTTTAAAATCTCATAAAGTTGCAAATAAAAATATATTTGTCCCACTGTCTCCTATTTTCAAGACATTCAAGACTTATGGACTTGTGGATTTCTGAAAAATTGTATTATTTGTCAGATTTTCTTATGAACTCTACATATCCTTAAAAGCTGAATATAGGTTCTACAAGAAAGTTTAGTTCCTTTTGTTTTCATCCTTTGCCGGGATTCTTTGTGAACTACGCATGTCCTTAAAAGCTGCAATATAGATGGCAACTCTTCTAGAGAAAAATTAATTTCCTCTTGTTTTATGGTTTTTCTTGGATTTTCGGAATTCTTTATGAAATTCGCATATCCTTAAAGGCTGAGATATAGGTGCCAATTGCTCTATAAGAAAGATTATTTTCTTTTTTTTTATTCCTTTGTCGTAGTTCCTTATGAACTCCTAAAAAGCTGGATATAGATGTCAATCTTTTGACAGGAAAATAATCAAGAATATTCTGGAAAAAAGTATGAGGTCTATCGGAGTTTGCTACTCTTCAGATTTTGTCTTGGATCGTTCGGCAGAATGTTAAAAAGATTTTTCGTAGTTTTGAATTGTGAACTGTGGTCAATGCGCAGTTCAAGTATTGCAAGGAAGTTATTTCCCAGATTTAATGGTTTTTAGATAGTTTTGTTCTATTGACAAATCTTGTATTTGTTATTTCTTCAACAGATTTGCGGAGTTAAAAACACCAATAGAAAAAAATATTCGTTTTAAACAACTCGTTGTTTTTAGTTATCACAACCAATCAGTTAAGAGTGAAAAATATTATTTGTGACCACTGAAAATTCATTTCTAGTTCAATTCAATTTTGAATCAGTTTTCCAGTTTTCATCCAAAAAAGCGTACCAAAAGCTGACAAGTCTGATTAAGGTTTCTTGTTTGGAAATTTGCATCTCCATAAACTTATTATTATTATTATTAAAATTTGTACAATAATAAATTATTCCACAAAAAATGTGAGCTCCATAAGCTTACAACATTTTTAACTATGATTTTTTAGAGTTAGTAATTTATTTCTCTTTGCCCTCTTTGATATGCATGATTGCGGGAGTGGTCTGAAAAGTTTCCAGTCTTACAAAGATTAATGCAATTTTTTCATGAAATTTATTATTATTTTTTACATAGTCTCCTTGTAAGTCTACGCACTTTTCCAAACGATGCTCCCATCTGTTTAACTCGTCCAAATAAAGCATTTTAAATGTTCATTTGAACATGTTTTTGGTCTAACTTGATGCCTAAATCTTTCTGTTTTTCTGATGTCTAAATCTTGATGCAATGTGACAAACCTGTTTTTTGGACATATTGATGGCCTCTGCTATCTCTTTGAGCTTAATTCGATGGTTGTCAGGCACCATTTGGTAAACTTGAGCCATGTTATCGTCAGTGGTTGCAGTTTTTGAACGTCTCCTGACATGGTACGGCCATGTTTAAGATTAGTTGTTCCAAATGTCACAGCAAATTATGGTGCAGAGTCCTTGTAGATAGCGTTCAACTTATCTTTAATCTATACATAATCTTTCTATATATGATTTTTTCATATTCGAAAAAAACCTCACATCGATTAACTCAAAACATTGTCAAAAAACAAATGTGCTTCAAAAACAGTTGATGAGTGGCTGAAATTTGATGGGTATCTTTCAACAGAGGCGCAAACAGATTCCCTAACTTTTTTTTAATGAGTACTGCCATCTTCATGTTGAGGTCGGAAACTTTTCAGACCACCTTTGTGATCTTTAATAAATTGAGGAAAAGTAACTATTCCTATTCACAAGTAATACTGAAGACTGGGTTGGGTTTGGTTTGACAGTAGAGACCGCACTTGCACTCGGAGACCGAAATGGCCCATTGTGAATTTCTTCGTGAAACCCTGGAGCTAACCAGAGGTTTCAATCCGGCGCAAACTGGTTTGTGACATCGACATCTTAATGAAGGAGAGCAGATCAGGACTACGGTTTACCTAAAGGTTGGACATATTTTTGGAAGAACTTAGTTCAATTTGGAGTAACCAAGATTTCCATGCGTTTTCAAATGGCACAAATTCGAATGAAAAATAGTTTTATATAAAAAAGTCTAATTTGTGCCTAAAAAGCATTTCAATAAGAAATACAAAAACAAGAAAAATCAATAAATTCGTTCTCTCGCAGTCGAGATCGCCAGCTGAAGGCGTTAAGAGAAATCTTGAATTTAATTTAACTAATCAATCGTCGCATTCAGTATTTTAAACGAGAGTTGAGGCACTTGGAGCTGAGATATTGAGTTTAAATTTTTAGATAGAGATTTCAAGGCTTTGCTAGCTCAACTAGCGAATCAACATTCATTCAGCGTCTACGCTGGCCGCAAGGACGATGAAACTCAGGCAAAAAGTGTTGGACGCGCTGGTTTGACGTCGATGGCGAAAAGGGAGACAGTGTCTTCAGTAGAAGCACCAAATTGAGGTGGCCCTATCATCTCTTGATGTGACCTGGACAGAACTTTTGTGGCAAACCGTAACCCGATAACAGATCTTCATAGCCTTTGAACTATTTTCCAAAAATTGTTCACCATCATCGTCTATTCATTGAAATCTGAATTGCAAGTTCGTTTTAATTAAGATTTATATATAGTTAACATTTTGAACAACTTTAAAATTAAAAGGTTTTTAGAGAAAAAATTAAAAAAATTACTGAAATATTTTGTATTTGGCCAGAATGTCTACTATAACTAAGCCAAATAAATGTGCACCCAAAAGCTGCTCTAAGCACTAATTGAAAACCCACAAAAGAAATTTCATCAATAATTATGCAAAAAAATTAACAAAAACGAGACACATAGAAAATAGTATTTTGCGAGCGTACTCACCATCAATGCACACAGCACACGTCGCTGCCATTAAGCCGCTTTGTCGCCGTGCCGCTGTGTTTATGCAAATAGATCGATGCCCGGCATTGTCGATGTGTGTAGCTTTTCAATTGAATTTGATTTTTCCACACCAACAACAATAATACAAAAACACTTGCCGTTAGGCTTTTGCATGCCAAATACACACTGCACAAAAAACGATGCTTAATTAATTAATATGACGCACGCACACACACACCGACACAGACAGCGATACAGAGAGACGCACGCGCGCGCGCTTTACAAACCGACGTACTTTCGAGTAGTTCGACGAACAACAATTGGGCGGCGATTTTTAATTGCAATAACACGCGTAAAATCGCCTTTTGTGCAGCGTGCAAATATATTTGGATAATTTACGAAAAATGCAATTAGCGTCACTCATACGCCGTGTTGTGCGCGAAGCAACCAAGACGACGAGACAATGCGCGCCGCAACACGTGACTTCTTATTGGCGGCGTTCGTTGTTTTCGAAGCGCACAATTCGCCTCAGGTAGCGAATTCTCCAAAATGTTTGCGTAGCAAAAGATTGCGATGCCGATTCGCCGCGCTTTTTGTGTGCGCTGTGCCGTAAAGGCACTGTGGCGCGCCGTTTCAGTGGGTATTTCGCACTTGACTGCCTGAGTGGAGACAGCAAAGCGACGGCCAAATCGCTGAGCGCTTTTAAGCGTCTAGCACGTTCCCGATTTGTTGCTTTATAGGAATTGTTTATAACTTATTGTTGTTTACTTTTTAATAATGATTGGAGTGCAGTTTTTTAGCATCAACAATTTTGTATTGTGCTGTAATTTAGTGGAATTGCTCTACGTGAAAGTGATGATTTCAAAGTTTAGTAATAAGTGTGACTTTGTTTTACTACTGGTTTGCATTGCATACTTTTGTGCGCAGCATTTGATTTAACCCGCTCCGGGTGCGGTGTAGTCAAGCCGCAACACGCTTCTGCTGTTCTTCACTACCGTTCACAACCGTTCAACTTTAAGCGAGCGAAATTTTCTCTCCGTGTAGCCGCTGTTTATTTTAATTTATAGTAGAATTTGTTAGTGTTGAGTTTTGATTGGGCAACTGATATGCTTTCACTTGGAGAAGAAACAATTTAGTGTCGAAGAACTGCTTAACTGTCTAACCATTATTTATATTGGCATATTTTGCACTTAATTTTTACTACAAAAAGTGTTTAAACGTTTATATAATTTTTTCTTAATTCTGAGTTCTTAGTTGAGCTGATTTTAGGCGCCGTAAAAAGTACAAAATTGTCTTCAGTGATTTGTGCTGATTGCTGTTGATTTCTTGTAGACTTCAGTTTGATACGAAAATGTATTTTCTGCCCAAAAAGTTGCGATATGTTTTCCAAGTGTCTGCAAAGAGACGTCGATGCGTTAATTTGTGTTTCTACACATCTCTGAACAATAAAAGTTTTTATAGCAGCAGTTCGTGTCAGTTTGTAGTCAGCAGTACGTGTCAATTTCAATTTGTAGGCCTCAGAAAAAAGTTATTTTATTGTCACTTGACTTTAATGATTTGTTGAGTATTTTGTTTTTTATTTTATGCATTTATTTTAAATTTATAATTTAATTTTTTATTTTTTATATTTTATTTCTAATTTGTTATTATTTATTTTTTAGTTTTTAATTTGTAGATTTTTTATTTTTATTTTTTTTATCAGGTGTACAACTTTGCTTCCGCCGTTTTTTTTCCAAAATTAAAAGCTTTATTGCGAAAAAGTGCTTACAGATGTATTATTCAAAGTATTGTCCGTCGCTAGCGACAACTTTCTCCCATCTTTCCGGCAATTTTCGGATCACGGCTCGAAAAAAGGAGTCCTCTTTTGACGCTATCCATGAAGCAATCCATTTTTCCAATTCTTCGAAGGATTGAAAATGTTGATCTGCCAGGCCGTGTGCCATCGAACGGAATAGGTGGAAGTCAGAAGGGGCGACATCTGGGGAATACGGCGGGTGGGGCAAGACTTCCCATTTCAGCGTTTCCAGGTACTTTTTGACCACTTTTGCGACTTGAGGCCGAGCATTGTCGTGTTGGAGGATGACTTTGAATCATGCCCAGGGCCTTGAGACGTTTTGAAATGGCTTGCTGACTCACTCCCAACGATTCGGCAAGCTCTTCTTGGGTTTGGCACGAATCTTCATCAAGCAATGCTTCTAGTTGTTCATCTTTGAAGGTTTTTTCTCTTCCACCACCATGTTTGTCTTCGACATCGAAATCACCATTTTTAAAACGTTGAAACCACTCCCGACACGTTATTTCACTCAGAGCAGCATCACCGTAAGTTTCTGAGAGCATTCGATGCGCTTCAGCTGCATTTTTTTGCGAATTGTAACAGAAAAGTAAAACTTCCCGCAAATGGCGAGAATTGGGCACATAAACGGACATTTTCGAGCGTGAATAATACGAAAACAAGAACAACTGTCACTGAAACGGCGATGACAATTCGTTAGGCACTGTCCACACTCACTTTAAAGGCATTACCATCTATGTATTTCAACCAGCCTCAGCCGGTACAGCCACCTATCGGAAAACGGCGGAAGCAAAGTTGTACACCTGATATATTTATTTATTTTTAATTTATAATTAAATTTTTTTATTTTTTATATTTTATTTCTAATTTGTTATTGTTTATTTTTTAGTTTTTAATTTGTAGATTTTTTATTTTTATTTTTTTTATGTTTAATTTGTTATTTTCATTTTTTAATTTAAAAGTTTAGATTTAAAATTGAAGTTCTTTATATTTTATTTATCACATTTCATTGTATATTATTTACTTTTGTTTTTGATTTTTCAGTAATTGTAGTTTTTATATTTTATTGTTTTAATATTTCATTGTTTATTTCTGTTTATGTATTTGTAATTTTTACCTTTTACTGTTTAGTTTTCAACTTAAAGTAATTTTTATATTTTTATCTTAATTAATTTTGTTTAATTTAAATTTTTTGTTCCTTTTTCGAATATTTTATTGTATGTCTAATTTTTATTTTTAGTTTCAAATTCAATTTTTTTAATTTTTTTTTACATATTATTAAATTTGTTTGTTTATTTTTTATTTATTTAATTAATTTAATTTTTTCGAATTTTGAATTAGTTAATTATTAATTTAATTTTAATTTAATTTTAATTTTTTTATATTTTATTTTCTATAATTATTATAGGTATTTTATTTTATTTTTATTTTATTTTTTTTTGTTTTTTCTGTTATATTTTATGAAATTTCTTATATTAAATTTGTAATTTTTTATTATTGTTAATTTTTTTTAACTTTTAATTGTTTATTTTTTTGAACTTTGAATTAGTTAATTATTAATTATATAATATATAATTAATATAATATAATTATTCTAGTTATTTTTTATTTTTTTGTTTCTTCTTTGTTTGATGTTTTATTTCCCCTTTTAATTTTATTGTTTATTTCCAATGTTTTATGTTTCTTAACTTATATTTTTACCTTGTTTATATGAACTTCTAACTTCTGTTTTGAATTTGTATTTTTTCGCTTTTGATTTTATTTTTCATATCTTAGTTTGTAATTTTTCTTGTTTATTTTTAATTTTTTATTTAAAAAATTTAACTTTCCTTTAGTATGTTTCTTTAATTTTATTATTTTTTTTAATTTTTATTTCTAACTTTATTCTATTTCTTAGTTTTTATTTTTATTTTGCATTCTTATTCTTTCATTTATAATTTATAATTTTCAATTATTTAATTTAAAATTATTTTTTGTTATAACGTTTTAGATTAGCTTTAATTTTGAATTATCAATTTTTTGTTGTATACATATTTTATTGTTTTAGTTTTCTGTATTTAATTTAAATATTTACATTTTATTAGTATTTTTCTTTTATTTATTTTGTTGGTTTCTATTGCAATTATAATTTTTGTATTTATATATTTTTGTATTTTGATAGTTTTTATTTGTACATTTTATTTATTATTTATATATATATATTTTTATTTTGTTTTATTATAAGTTTATGTATTCCGTATTGCTTTATTTAAAAAAATTATTTATATGTTAATTTTGTTTATTTTCAAATATTTTATTACAGTTTCTAACTTTTTAACAGTATTTTTAATCGCTTTTCAACGCAACGCGGCGGCTATTTGAAAGTCAACGTGTTTGTTGTCAGTTCGGCTTTGTAAACATTTAATTTATTTGTGTGTGCTTTTAGGCGCTTGCATTAAGTATTGAGCAGCCTTGAAAGTTTTTACTGTTATGGCTGCTGGGACAGTGGGCTTGTCTGTTGTAGTAGGGAACTTTTAGGCGCTTAAAAAAATTTTTTTTTGTATTTTTTGTCTGTTGTTTGCTCAGGCTTTTTACTAAATATTTATCTTGTGTTTAAGACTTTATTAAAATATAAATATGATTTTTTGTTGTGTTTGAGTTGTACAAAAAGCAAAATTCTTGTTCAAGTTGTTCGAAAAGTGTTTGGTTGGTCCTGGCGTGCTGTTGCAGTGTCAGACTTTAAGCTTCAATAATACTTTTAAAAGTATTGCCAAATTTCAATTATGAATTTTTTTCGATTAATACGACTTTTTATTGAGCATTGTGTTCTCTATACATCAGATTTGTAGGCCAACCGCTGGCTTTGTTGTGTCTCTTTGCGCTGTTATTGCGCTTGAAATTTTCTCCCTTGTGATAACAAATTCAATTTTGCTAAATATTCCAGCTGAATAATGTCAAATATGTTTACTCATTAAAAGCCGAAACTGTCTAAATTTCTACCTAATTTTGGTTATTATATCTGCCACTTCTCAGCAAAGTATTGACAGCAGCTGTGAAACTTGTCAACAGTCGTTTTAGAAAACTTGTCAACAGTTGCTTGCAATGTTTTAAATGTTTCACAGCTTATTGCATATTTTTAAAAGCTGAACTATGTGAACCACGTTTTTGGGCGCTAAAAAGTCTAAACAGTTTTCAAAATCCCCACTTAAGCGTAACGGTTTCCATTTCTTCCAGACTGTTCTCTTGACTTTTGCTTTGATCCTTACAACTGCCCCAAATGTTCAAATTGTGTTGAAAATTTTCTTAAAAAAATTTGCCAATTTTAAATATTTCACCTTCTCACACGCGTCAACGTTGCTTCGATTGTTGTTTCCGAAAATTTTTCCACACTTGCTTGACCTACGCCAACACGCCTTGAGATAGGTTAGTGTCCATGTGGTGGGCTGCGTTTGTCGCGTGCCAAACAATTTGATTATTTTTGCAGCGGTTTAAGAAAATCAATTACTATGCACGCCTTCACGTTTTCACATTTTTCCGAATATGACTATTTGTATTTTCATTTATGTCGCTTTAAGCTTTAATGGAAAAAAATCGCATGAGCGCGTTGCAAACTGAACGCGTCCGTTACAACAAATTGCACTGCCACAAGGCCGCTGTGAAGTTTACTGCGCGCACTGCCACACACAGGAAAGTGTCATCCTTTCGTAGCCGTAATTCGCGTTAAACTGATCCTTACAATTCCGAAAAATCGCAAGACCTTTTCCCTGCTGCGCGCCGTCGCCGCTGCCGTCGACCCCTTCGCCGGGCTGACGAGCGACCGTTGCCGGCGCTTGCATCGGTTGAACGAACCGCAAACGCACGAAACAGCACAAACGAACCTGTCCGACGTGTGGCGATGACGCACAAAAACAACAATAACAAATACAATAATGAATACAATAACAACTACACTATAAAAGCAGCAATAGCAAAGTCTGCAACGGCAACAAAAAAAAAGCAGCCAGCTTTTATTGCCAAAAACTGGCAAAACGACAAAAAAACCAACAGTAACATTAACAAAACCAAGTACAGTAACAATAACAAAAACACACACAACAAAAAATTCGCAAACGCAAAAGCACAGCAACAAAAACGAAAACGAAAACAAAAAACAACGTTGCCGACAAAAAGCAAAACACATGTTTTTTTTTGGTAGTCATTTTGGACACGTTTGAAACGGTTGCAGTCAAAAACGACGGCCAACAAATTGCGACAGCGGAAACTGCAGCCGGCCAAAGCGAAAACTGCACCGAACAAATGCTCGACACGAGCGCGACGCGCGGCCGGTTGCAACGAACGCACTCGTTCGGGCGCCAAAAAGGTTGCACGATTGCTGCAAGCAACGGTCGTCGTTGGTGTCGTCGTCTGGTTGCATCGAACCGTTGCGGGGGAATTCGAAACAGAAACAGTTGCATGCTTTTGGGCGCCACAACTGGACGGAGCTCATACTCGTAGGAGGAATAGCAATAAACTGAAAATTAGAATACAAATAATTTTGAAAATAAATTCTAAAATTAAATTATTAACTTTATTTATTAATTATAATAATTAAAAATTATTAATTACTTAATTAAAAATTATTATTAATTAATCAGTGAAATGTTAAATGCAGCTGCACTCAATAGCAAAGCTTACACACATTGCGGCTTCGAACATGTTCGCAGCAATTCGCCACGGACCTAAAATATTTATGAATGTTTGTATGTAAATATTGTTGTTCAAATATTCAAAACTCAACAAGTTTTCTTGACGCTTTCATGTAGAAAATATTCCCATAGCTACGAATTACATTGCAAGCACCTGAATGTAGGCAACAATTTTGGGTTTACGAAAAAGTCTACAGTACTTAGGAAAAATGGTTTTAAGTTTTGTCAAATTTTTATTCATTTTTATTAATTTTTATTAATTTATAGGAAAAACAAAGACGTTTGAAGAGGATAAAAGGACATTTTTGTAAACTGTAAAACATTAGCTTCATGAGTATCTACGTTTTGTGGTGTTAAAGTAGTCTAAAGTGGTGTAAAGTGGTCTAAGCCACCTGACTAAGGACAAAGGAGTTGTAAAGACGAAGAAGAAGAGGAGTCACAGCGTCTGCGCGTGCTTAGTTCTTTGCCGTTTCTTTATAAACACATCGGCATTTTTTACTCAAAGAACCTTGTCTCTAATATTGGCTTTAATTAGTTCTAGTTTCAAATAGAACTATGTAAGTCCTGCTAAAGGCCTTATCAAGCTGCTCTGTTAGCTTTGTCCAACTCACTTGCAAGCTTGCTCTGTTGTCTAAGATTGCAGAGTAAGAAATCGAATAAGGCATGCGACACTAATTTTACTGCTTCGGAACCCATTCTTCTACTAACTGTTCTTCTTAAGATATCCGACAGAGGACTGGCTTTCTTTTGTCACTATAAAGGAAGGACATCAGAATCATAAAAGGATTAATGGCTGCAAAATACTGACAAAGAAAAATTTCAAATTGTCCAAATTAAATTCAAAAAGTATCTAACGATTTTTATGTTACAAACATTTCTTCATCGAGTATCAGAATTTGTAGTATATTTAAAAAAATATATTAAAAAAATATATATCTGCTTCTAGTAACATTTGTTTGTTCAATACTTTTCATTACAAAAATTAGTGTAAAAATTGCTTAAAACTTTATGTTTTCCAAATCATTGAAACTTAAAGTCTAATAAATAAATTTCTGATAAAATTGGCTTCAAATTTGAGTTAAGCGAATAAAAATTTTCATTTTTCACACTTCTTCTTTTGCTGCATATTTGTTCATAATTGTGGTACTGCAGACTATCGTAAATTTAAATTAAGTAAATCTAACAAATTAACTGAAATTTAAGCACTAATAAGTACTAAATCTATTAAAACTCATAACAAATAAATGAAAATGTAACAGACTTGAGCGCCCGAAAGTTTGCCTTTGCACTCCATAAAGCTTTTCCCTCAAAGGAAAATGGCGAATTCGCCATTTCGCTGCATAGTTACTTCTAGAAGCGGCAGAAGAAGAACATTACATGGAAAGTCTACACGAAAAAGCTGCGACTGTGGAAATACAGCTGAGAGACAAACAATGAGAGTGAGTGAGAGCGAGAGTGCGCGAGAGAAAGAACTGAGCTTTGCTGTGCTACAAAGTAATTATTGGAAGAGAGACAGGAAGGATACTGCAAATATTTACTTGAAATCAAATATTTTGTATGAGAAATTTGCATTGCTGAATTTTGTAAAAATGAATGATGTAATTTTTGTATTAAAAGAACATATGGAAGAAGAAGAAGACACTTTCAAATAATAAAATACGAATTTTAATTTTTAATATGTGCACAAAATTTTAGCATTTACCATAGAAACAGCAATTGGAACAATAAATGGGGTTACAATTTTAAATTAAAAAATAAAAAAGATAATAATGAATTTGAATGAATTAATTAAAAATTAAAATTAAATCCATTTCAATTCACTTCACTAAAATTCAATTCAATTCAAAACTACAAAGTGTTTAGGAAAATTTTAATTTGGAAATTAAATAACGATGTTTTTATAAATTTTGAAATAACAAAAATATATATATTTATTAGTTATTAAAAGTTTAATTAGAAAAAAATTAAAAAAATTTCAGGAAATGTATAAATGTTTAAAAATAAATTAAATTAAATTAAAATAAAAATAAACAAAACAAAAATAAACAAATAAAATAAAAAAAATTCCAGAAATTGTATAAATATATAAAAATAAAATAAATTAAATAAAATAAAAATATACAAAAAAAAACATTAAAAAATAATTCAAAAATTTTAAAATATATACGCTAAGATTCTTCACTGAATTTCAAATTTCAAAATGATCTATGATGTATTTACAAATTGTTAAATAACAAAAACATATAAAAAGTTTTATTGTAGATGAATTTCGTAGTAATAATTAAATAAAATATTAAAATGTAATGTAAAAAAATTTAATAAAATTATTAAAAAATTGATAAATACTTAAATACGATTCTATTACAAGTTTAGTTCTTCACGACCAATGGATCAATTGTATTCTTTACAATAATTTTACTGACTTTAAACAGCAATAATTGCGCACTGAAAAATTAATTCAATAATTAAAAAGCTATATTTAGATTTTAGTTATATTTATTTAGATTTAACAAAAAATTTCAAATGGGACAGATATATTTTTTGTGCCCTAGAAAGGGTTAACAAAAATGCAGTGAACATGCTAGTGCGATTTTTTGTTATAATAGTTTGTTGTTTGCACTTCTAATAAACTTAATAATTGGCATGTCCTTGAAAATGTGGTAGTTATATTTATAAAAGTATTCTAAAAGTTTGGTATATTTAAAAAAAATTTAGAATTTTGTATTATCTAAGAAAAGGAACAAACAAAAAATTAAGAATAATATTTAAAAGGACCATCCTTCAAATAGAAAAATTATTTAGAAATGCAGTGGATGCAGTATTCCGGCCCATATTTGGCCTTGATTTGCTAGTGGGCTTTTAGGCGCTCTGCACATTTATGTATTAAATGCCCAATATCAACTCACATAGTTACTTTAAAAGTGACATTACGGTATATTTTTAGTACAGTGGCGCACGCAAAAGGGTTTTGGGGTTGAAATCTCACTAAAAATGGTTGTAAAATTTGTGAATGAAAAATTTGTCTTTTTTTCTAATACCAAAAATGAAAAAAATAATTATTTGGATACAAAATCAGGAAAACTGTTAAACTTTTCTAATGATTTTAATTATCTGTTCTCACTTTTCGGTTTAACCCTTATTCTCATACCCAAACTTACTAACGTCGTTTGGCACCCGGGGTACCCGGGTACCCATTTCATGAAATTTTTAAGTTTTCAATATAGAAAACAAAATTTTTTAAATATATGATTTGTTCGCTTTTCACCTAAATAACGAGGATCCGGAAGGTAAAAAAAAAATTTTCATTATTTGTCAGTTTTTTTCACGAAAATACATCGCAGTGGGCAACCGGGTACCCGGGTATGAGAATAAGGGTTAAAGAGAATGAACCAAATTTTGTTGCGCCAAATAATAATTTCAGAAAAAATTAAGGTTCTGACCCAATTTTGACAACACAAAAGACTTACAAAAATACTTTATAGATTCGTTTGTATCTTTGATATATCTCCGGTTTTCACATAACCACGCTCGGGTCGGATTTGTGCATTTACATTATTTATTTATTGCATTTAGGGCAAATTTTTGGCATTTTTCTGGATTTGTATTTTTCACCCACCAAATCGTAATTAATGAAAAATATCAATGACGCCCAGCACCTGCACTGTCTGGCCGTCCCGACTGGCTGTCTGGCTGCATAGCTGACTGTTCCATTGATACAAATATTGCACATGTAATCAGTGTCACCACCGTACACAGCACCTGCAGCCCTAACACCGCCTACTCCTCCCCACCGCACCTTGCTCACTTGCACTCCCGCTCTCTCTCTCTCTCTCTGTCCTCCGCTCTGCAGCTCTCTCACTCACACACTCACTCACTCATTTCCACATCTTTGCACAATTAGTCGCGCATCTCCAAATCAAACAACTCCATCACCGCTCAACGCTCACCACCTCAGCCCCACTCCGCACTGCTGCCGCGCACCTGAGCGCACACTGCCCCCATGCCCTACAACACGAACCATTGGCAGCTTTTAGGCGCCCACTTAACCCACAAAACGGCGCCGCTCTCACGCCACCGCCAGCCAACATGCGCACAAAAAGCTCCCCTAAAATGCCGCGCCGCCGCCAATCAGCGCATTGCTGTGCATGTTTGCATGCGCGCTGCGAGCGCCAATCGGCGCGCTGCGAGCGCCAATCGGCGCGCTGCCAATTTCCAGGCGCATTGCCCGTTAGCGGCGCCGGCAACGCTCGCTGCAGCTGCCGAATGCAACTGCCGTCGCTGGCTGCTCGTTTCGACTGCGATTTATGAGCGCATTGCGGTGTGTGTTTTTTATTGCATGCATTGCCCGGTGCATGCTTTTAGGCGCAGTGCCCACACCCACAAACATGAACGCCAACTGCCGGCAATTGTCTGCACTTCCAGCTGGTTGTCGGCTGCAGTCGTTTTCCAGGCACCTACCCCTGAGTGCTCGTGTCAGTATTGCTTTGTCGTATGTGCCGCCAGCGTGCGCAGCACACACGCCAAAGCGCCACTGGGGCGGCAGTTGTTGTTGTTGCACTGCATTCAGTCGAATGGTGTGTCGAGTGCGCGCGTGCTATTTGCGCTTGAGGGAGCCGCCCTAACGCGAGCGCCACAGCAGCACTTTCCATCTACTCGCATGTGTGCATATTGCCTTCAGTATCTGTATGTATGTATGTATGTGTGTGTGTGTGCATGTTGCATACGTTGTGCATGGTGTGGCGGCTGTTTCAGTGCTGCACTGCAACAGCTCATTGCCCGAATGTGCGAGGTGACAAATTTCCACGTTCCAACGCCTAAAAGCATGCACACACTCGGCACCCGGTAGGCCTATGCGTTACTTACATTTGCCCCAACAAAGTTGTTGCTGTTGTTGTTATTGTTGTGTTGTCGCAGGCGGCATTTGTTCGGCTGGGTTTGTAGCCTTTACATACGAATGCCGTTGTTGTTGTTGTTGTTCGTTGCTTTACGCTGCAATAAAATCGAGGGTAATTGGGGTCGTGTGTTGTTGATGTTCGTGCGGCATGAACTGATTGCAGGCATTTTATTCCTGAAGAGATCAGCGTGTTTATTTAGGGTCAGCATTCCTCAAATGCCCTCAATATCAGCCGAATGTTTATGCACTTTGATGGGTGTTGCAACGCTGCCAGTAAGCCGAGCGAATTTAAATTCCTTTCTGCCATTACGACACGAAAGCATTTAAAGTTACGTATACGCCATGTTCGCCTTCCGCCTGTTGAACATGAACACACCTAAGTACAGAGCTGTGATCTATGCAACGCGTTGCATTATGTTGGCTCAGCAGTTGCAGAGTTTATGGAAAATTAGAAGTGAGCAAATGCATATAAATCCATATTTATTTGTAGACCTTGAAGTTACTTTGGTTGGCCGCAGCAAGAATAAATTAAAAAAAAAATTTATAAATTACCAAAGTTTATGAAAAGTTGGAGGTATGCCAATTGGATACTGATTTTTAACTAATTTTAACTTTTCTCAATAACTTGCAAATAATTTATCTAATTTTCTGCATATTATTTTAACTAAAAAAAAATGTTAACCCATTTTCGGCCGCTACCAGAAATAGCCAATATTTTTTTAATTCCTTTTAAGGACTTACATTTAGGACCTTAATCAAGAATATTTTTGGATTTTTTTTGTGTTTTTTTTTTTTTTAATTATTTTTTTTATAAATTAATAAAAATTTAATTTCAAATAAAAACAAATATATATGTATATAATTTTGGTCAAATAATAATCAAGCATGAAAACAAACAATTGTTGGCTTACATATGTACATACATGACGACTTCTGGCCAATTTTCGATTTTTCGACCACTGAAAAGTACGCGGTGCTGAGTGGTAAAAATATTTTCATAATTTTATGGATATCAATTGATTGCGGTAATTTGGTCTTTAGGCTTCGTAAATAATCAATAATAAATCAATAATTTGAAAAGGTTATATATTTTTCAGAATATTCAAAATATGACTAAAAATTTTTTTTTTTCGTGCCTTCGCCAACATCTCTAAATTTATCTTTTTTAAAAAAAATTATTATTTCGAGGGGTTACCAAAAGACCAAAGCTATTTTATGCATCAAAAGTTCACAGATATAATGTCTAAGTGCAGAGCTACTCTCCTTCAAAGTGGCTGGTCGAAAAATCGACCAGCGGCCGAAAATGGGTTAAGGGCCTTTTGGACAGCATTTTAAGAAATAAAATAGAGAAATAATAAATAAGGAAATTTTGTACAGCTAAAAGTTTTTTAAAACTACTTAGATTTAAAATAGCTTTAACACTAGAATGCCCAAGGTAGTCATTTTGACTACATTGACGTCTTTTATTGTAAATAACTTTTGTTGCATCGCTTTCTAAAAAAATATCTTACGTGACTTTTATTAATTTTTAAAGCTAAATGGAATAAATAAATTAAAAATATTGTAAAAAAATAGTTTACCCCAATTTTGCAAAATTTACCTTAAATGCCCAATGTTAGTCATTTTGACTACCTATATACAATTTTCAGCAAATCTTACTGATAAATAGACAAATATGAATCTTCAATTGCGAAATATGAAAATTTTATATAATTGCAAATATTAAAAAAAAAAATATCATAGTAGTTTGTGACAATTCCTAAGTTTTTCAATCCAACATTCACTCACAAAATTCATTCACAAATTCCAAATTTTATTCCATTTTATCCCATTTATGTGTAAAGTACGCTATTAAATTTAAGTGAATTCCTTTATAAACCATAAAAAAAATAAAAACTAAATGCTTATTTTAGTTTAATCTTGTGTACATTTATTCATATTAGCTACATAAAAACCCATAAAATTGAAAAAAAAAAGACAGTAAATAATAATTTTGTCTGGTTGTCTGATTGTCTGGCATTCTAGTGTTAAACTCCGTTTGATCTCCAGTTAAATCTGCAGAGGTCAAAATAATTTTGTGTTTTTTATTACAACTTTATAATCACTTATTTGAAATGTAGAAGCAAACAATAGCAAGGATAGCAAACGATGAAGTATATTAAAACAGATAAAGAGGAAATATTTTCAAACCAAAACAATCACAATTGCCGTTTTAGTAAAAAAAAAAACTGAGCATTGACTTGTTGTGGGAATGTTTTGAATTAAATTCAACGCCAAGTTAATCTCTACGGTTCTGCATTGTTTTGGAAATGCACCCAACACGACATAGTGAGAGAATTTTTTTTATTGAAAACCTTGACTCGATCTCTAAGCAGACATCAGGCGTCATCTCACAAAACTAAATCTCGTTGAGGCTGAAGCTTGTAGTCTATGTCTTGAAGATATTAAGATAGCTTCAGTTGTTCAGCCTTCGCGTGTAAGAAAAATAAAATTTTGAGACAAAAAACCAAAGACAAAAGAAACCTACTCAAGTTTAAAAGGATATACTTGTAGTTTTCAGAAGGAAGGTCGATGTCACGGGAGGACATCTGGAAAACTAATCCTATGCGTCAAGAAAACGAAAAAGGACATGATTACTTAAGTGGCCTTTTCGGCAAATACCCCACCAGGGAATTTTTAGGGCAGTAATCCGGTATGACTAACAAATAGCTTTGTATCTTCTTAAAAATTATTACTATTAAAAAAGCCGACATCATATTATATTTTTAAATATCGGAAATTTTAAAGAGTCAAATCCGTTTCTCGATATATACAAAAAGTGTTAATTCGAAAAAATATTTTATACCATCTTTTTGGGATTTTTAAGAAGCAGTCATTATACGTTTTTGGATATAAAAAATCAATTTCCAGACCAAAATTCTAAAAAAAATTTTAAAAGAATTAACTTCGTCCGTTTCTCGATATATACAAAAAGTTTTAATTCGGAAAAATGGTTAGTTCTAACTTTTTGGGGCTTTTAAGGAACAGTCATTATACGTTTTTGGAAATAAAAAACAATTTCTAGACCAAAATTCCTAGACTAGTCTTTGACTTCAAATATCCTCCACTTTTTGGAGCATAGAAACTTTGAAGAAAGATTTAAGGAATTCACTTTTAAGAAACAATTATGGTCCATTTTTGGGGATCTTAGAATATGAAAGAGCAACTTTACGCACTTTTTGGGATATTACAAGCTTCGACTTGAGAGTATTTCGATATTGAATGAAAAGCTTTCGCTGCTGTTTGAGACTCTATTCCTATTGGACTAGGATCCTATTCCTCAAAGAATGCCAGAAATTTCTCAGAATATGACAAGCTTCACTTATGAAAGAATAACTTTCTTTTATATGTTGAGATTTTAATTTAATTTTAAGTCCGAAAGAAAGGTTGTCACTTATTGAGATACCCGAATTTTATTATTTGAACAAACAGCCTTAGGCAGTGGCGGATTCAGCGACGGTTTTGGGGGTTGAAACCCCTCCCCCCGAAATATTAGGGTCGACTTTAAAACTTCATACAAATTAAAAGGCATTTTTGTTTTTTGAACGGTTTTTAAAAATTATTAAAGGATTCTCCCAAAATCTCCTTGATCACGTGTCAAAATTTCATTATTCTCGCTTTATTGATTTTGTATCTTTTTATAATTTAAAATACTGATACTCAAATAAATTATAATTTTTGTACTTCATTAGAATTGCAGCTTCCGCCTGTTTTTTTAATAACTTTCGAACCAATAAAGTTAAAGTAATGAATTTTGACACGTGATCAAGAAGATTTTGGGTTTTAACATACTTACTTTTCAAGAAAATTCTATATAAATTTTCAAGGATATAAAGGATTAAAATTTTCAAAGGACGTTTTCCATATCCTTTTTTTACAAATAGATAAAAAATCAATTTTATTTAAATTTTTTAGCCTTTCCTCTTTCATTTGATATATATATCGCCATATTCTAACGAGGTTAAGTATTTTTTATATTTTGTATCCTCTTCACAATTTTGAAGTCCTTTTAAAAGGACAAAGGATGTAGAAATGAAGAACTTAGTACGCAGTATTACGATGTTTTGTCTCTTGTTTCACGCCCATATGGATTTTTTTCCGGTGTGAATATTTTTTTTAATTTTTGTCGCACGGTGTTATTTTTAGGACAAGTTTCGTTTTCTCTTCTTTTCATAGCTATTTATGTAACTACAATACATAACCCACTATATATCACACACCTATACACATGTACAACTAAGTACTCACACTTACAGTGCTGCCTTAGAAATTTAGTTGACAATTTAAATCCGTGTCGTTTTAAATGCGCTCAACCTGTGTTCGATGGCATGAAACAACAACAACAACAGTGGACAAGCGCAACACCGAAAATCGCTAAGGCGCAGCGAGACACGGTCGCCGCAAAATTGAGACGCGTGCAGCATGTGCGGCACTCTGGGCCGGCCGTAGTCAGCTCATTTCCGGACGATGCCTCATCCGAATGCAGGCGACGTGTCTATGTTTACGTAACGTGGCTTTGCAGCAAAACAATTGCACGCAATTCTCGCCGCAGCAAACCGACGAGTGAATTATAAATAGGAGAAAAAAAATCAGCACACATACAAAACGGATTTTGTTATCCTGGATTCTGTTGGGGAGGGAAGCGGAGTACGGCGGAGAAAATTCGATTTAACAGTGGCAGCGGCGGCTGGCCGCAAATACGACTCGCTCACATTGTGTCACTTTGCTTATGTACGCGTATGTGTGTGTGTGTGTGTGTCTGTGTGTATGTGTAAATAGTGCCACAGTCATGTGTCGCTGCTGCAGTCGACTGCCATGCGGCGTATGTGCTTTTAGGCAGTCGCATACAACAACAACAACAACAACAGCACACGAACGAACACATTCATATAAATACCGGCGTGTTTACGCCGCCTGCGTCGCTCGGTAGGCGCAGGATGCGCCGCACAAAAGTCCTGTGGCACACAGCACACAGCGCGCAGCAACACCAACATGGCGCCTTCAATTGCAATTCCGATTGCAATGCATGTCCTGTTGCCGGCTGTTGGCTGCCTTTTGGTCGCACTGCCGCTACGTGCCGCACCGCCTCTCACAGCGCGTCGTCTTCTAGTTCGTTCGTTTTCTTTATGACTCGCCACTGACAATTGCACACGCACCCCGCCGCTCCGAGGCCCTCTTTCGCCCCACTGTTGCCTTCTCTGCTCCCTTTTGGTGCGCTTTAAAATTTTCACCCTCACTAGTCGCACTGGCATTGTAGGCCTTCGGCCAACTGACTTTGCCGCCCGCCACTGCCTTTTCCGGCTTGAGTTTTGTTGTTGCTTTGCGGACTTGTGGCATTTTATGCAGTTGCCAGGTATGCGCTCGCCGCCGACATATTTGCACTGCACGCTACGTGCGCCTGCTGCTAGCGATAAGTAAATAGAAAAAAGGATTCCGCACGCTGGCTGACTGCATGTCATGCACCGCAACAGCGACTGCCGTAATGACTTCGTTTTGTGCCTGTTTCCATTTCGATTTTGTTGTGCTTGTACCTTTTTGTACTTGTTGCTGTTCTTGCTGTTGTTGTTGCTTTTGCTTTTGCTTATCCCTCACTTTTGTTTTACATATTTTTTTGTATGTTGAATGTTTTTGTTTTTGTTGGCGTTTTGTCTCTTTGTCCCAAAAATTAAATGTGGCATGTTAAAGGGCGCAGCGCAGATAAAGTCGGCCCACTCGAGTTGCCATCAAATGACATGGTTTGACTTTTTGCTGGATTCAACATTAAAGTTTTGCTTTTGAACATTGAAATGACTAACTTCACAGACTAACTTTTATGGCTAATGTTTTCAATATTTTAAGGAATCAATGTTTGTGATATCTTCTTGTATATCTATAAAAGAAAGTAGATGTACTACTGTGTCCAAAAAATAAGGTGACATTTGAATTTAATAATTATGAATTATGAATGCATTATGAATTCCTTCCGCCGGGCCAAACAGTCAACAAGGAATATTATTTGAACGTTATGCGTCGTTTGCGTAACGTTATCCGCCTAAAAAGGCCGGAATTGTGGAAAGACAATTCTTGGTTTTTACACCACGATAATGCACCATCCCATACTGCACTCGTAATTCGTGGTCATTTCGCCAAAAACTCAACCGATACGATAGAGGAGATTCAAGCCGTAGCGAAGACGGAACTAAAGGCCATCCCGGAAAGTGACTACAATCAGTGTTTAGAAAATTGGAAAATCCGTTGGCATAAGTGCAGTGGCGGATCCAGGGGGGGTTTTGGGGGTTGAAATCCCCCCCGAAATATTTGGATCGACTTTAAAACTGCATACAAATTAAAAGGCATTTGTAGCAAGGCACTCATTACCAATACATACTACAAAAAGCATAGCATAACTCTAAGGGAAACATTACCAATACGTACTACAAAAGCATAGCACAAGCACAGGGGCGGACATTCTTTTTCATTTAACTTACAGTACGGACATGGTACTTCTCATTACGTTTAAGTTTGAAAGTAGGTAAAAGGGAGATGCACCTCCAGTTTGGTATCGCTTCCTCGACAGAGTGTTGAGGTAAGAAATCGGGGATAGCCGATCAAACGGCCAGCCATCCTTTCCTTTTTGTTTGTAATATCGTGACTTGCACGATGGTTTTTTTTGAATGGTTTTTCGACAAATTTATATACGTCTGTACCCGGCGACATCGCTCGTCGATTTCATAATTAATTTTTTTTAAATATCTGATAACTCAATTTGTATAGCGGCCCCTGTTTAATTCAGACACAACCAAAAATAACAAAAGGAATTTAATAAAATTAAGTTCTTTCAACACTATATTGTGATAATAATGGGCCAGTTACTCATGACACAGAACATAAACTTAACCATAAACATAAACTTAGAAAATTTGAGCGATTACTCAAAACTTTATTTCCGTAAACATAAACTTAAAAATCAGCTGATTTTCCTTTTTGACAAAAGGAAAATAAAACAAACAATATTGCCACTTCGATTTCTCCATCTCGTGAACAATCAAATTCAAACTTTTCGCGACATTTTTTACTTGCTATTATTAAATGTTTGAGCATCCAACGACTAAAATTATTAATATATTTACGAAACTAATAAAAATTGCAATCCATTTTGTATATTTTACAAATTATTTTAATTTGTTTACTTTTCAATTCATTCCGAAGAGAGTGGCAACATTTTTTGCGTTGTCCGTAAACATAAACTTAGAAACCAAAACGAAACAGATTTCTAAGTTTATGGTTAAGTTCTAAGTTTATGTTCTATGTCTCGGGTATTCAGTTGTACAGCTTTCGGGTATGCCAGGTCGTGCTAGCTGACAAGTAAAACTAAGTTATGTCATGAGTAACTGGCCCATAAATTCGTCAAGTTGGCGTTGAAGTAGAGTGCCATCTGTTGGATTAAAGTTGTATGAGAAATGTGCTAAAAAATTGATTTTTGGATTTTTCGACTATTCCAACGGATTTTTCCGTTGTTAATTCAAAAAGTGTTTTGCTTGGGTTCCTGGAAGTATTCAAATTTGTCGATTAGGACCTTTTGCATTATTAAAATTATTTGCTGAATTTCGTCGCGACAAGATAACGGTTCATAATTATTTGACATGCAGGTGCTAGTGTAATGAATTTTATGAATACACTGATCAGTGCTAACTTGCATTGAATAAGAGCAGTTGTGTAAAAGTGAGATTCTTGTGCTTTGTTATATTAAAAAATGAGTAAGAGAACAATTAATTCGTTTTTTAAACCATCAAGTGCTTTGAAACAATGTGACAACAATCACGAATCAAGCGAAAATAGTGCGTGTACTAGCAAAAAATTGAAAAGCAATGTAAGAAATGTAATCTAAATATTAATAATTAAATAACCCTTCGAGTTTAATTTTTACAGAATATTCCGAACGATATAGCAAAATTTTGCCGTCGTAAATTGAATGATGAGGAGAAAGATGAGGTTCTTTCTAAAATGTGGATACCGGATGTACATTATAAGTTCCCACAATCTGGTGAACGTCATTTAAAATTTCAATCATCGTGGTTGCGGACTTATTCTTGGCTGGTATATTCTGCTGAAGAGGACGGCTGTTACTGCAAATATTGTGTTACATTCGGAGCTGATTCTGTTGGCAAAGGTGGACATGAAAACACACAATTTTTTGTTCAACGCCCATTTAAAAATTGGAAAAAAGCGTTAGAAAAATTAGAAAGAGCATCAAGCCAAAACGTACCATGGAAACGCCATGGTGGATGGACAAAATTTCAAGTTGGTATTTGAAAACAAAAAAAACGATATTGCGTCCGAAATTGATCGCGGGTTGGAACTCACCAAACTTGAAAATAGAAAGAAACTGACTCCAATTGTGCGGGCTGTTCTATTTTGTGGTAGGCAGGGCCTCTCTTTACGAGGTCATAGAGACGATGGACCATTATCAACGGAATGTCCAACCGAAAATGATGGAAATTTTCGAGCGCTTCTGCGCTTTGCAATAGAAAGCGGTGATGAGAATCTAAAAACTCATTTAACAACAGCAGGCAAAAATGAAACCTACATAAGCAAAACTATTCAGAACGAAATTATCGAAGCGGCAGGAAAAATAATTTCGTCAAAATTGGTTCAACGCATCAATGAATCCAGATGTTTTTCGGTGATTGCAGATGAAACGACAGATGTAGGCGGCATCGAACAGTTTTCAATTTGTGCTCGATATGTTCGTTATGTTTCCCCCGATTATCAAATTTGTGAAGACTTTCTTTCTTTTGTTCCGGTTGTCGATGTCACTGGAAAAGGTCTAGCAAATACATTGTTGACTGCATTAAAAGATTTGGGTGTAAACTTAAATTTTTTGAGAGGACAAGGTATTTTTTGATCGACAGTTTTTTAGTACGAAATTTTTTTAAGTATTCATCTCTTACATTTTTAAGGCTACGATGGTGCGCGTGCCATGAGTGGGGAACAAAAGGGCTGTGCAGCTATTATTGAAAAGAGTCATCCCAATGCATATTATGTCCATTGCGCTAACCACAACTTAAATCTGGCTATAACTCACGCGTGTAAAATACCACCTATAAGAAATTGCATAGCTACTATGAAAGAAGTAGTAAATTTATGCCCGACCGCAAAACAGACGCGTCTTCTAAAGTTTTGCGAAACTCGTTGGGTAGAACATTTAAATTCGTTGAGCCTTTTTTATGATTTATTTGAACATATATGTTTCGCGTTAGAAGAGTTAAATGATAAAAATATAATGACAGATGGTCTAAAACCAAACACATTACTATCTGCTCTTCAAACGTCGCAATTTATAGTTGGGTTAGCAGTTATGAAGCCAATTTTTGCTATGACAAAAAATGTCAGCGCACAATTGCAGGAAAAGAATTGTGATCTCAGCCGCTGTTTAGACTTTGCAAAATCAGTTTATGAAGAGTTGCAAGAGTTGCGTGGAAACGCGCAAGATGAGTTTCTGAATATCTTCGAACAAGCTAAAGAAAAGGCAAATAATGTTGGATTTTTGATAGAAGTACCTCGACGAGTTGGACGTCAAATTAATCGAGACAATTATGTCGGAGAGCCAGAGGACTATTTTCGTTGCTCCATATATATCCCCTTTCTAGATCATTATTCAGATCAAATAAATTTAAGGTTTGTAAAGCATGGAAATTTACTGTCCAAAATGCAGAATATTTTACCCAGCAAGGCATTTGGTTTGCAAAGCAATGATATCCAGAAAACGGCTCAATTGTTCGAAAAATATTGGCCCGACGATTTTTCAACGTCTGTTGATGACTTCGCGGCAGAGCTGATTATGTGGCGCCGGTACTTTTTTGTAAATAATCTGTGTAATAATTGTTAAACAATTAAATAATTCTTTCAGATATTGGGCCAAAGCATCAAAAATTAATTTGCCGGAAAACTTTATTGACGCTTTAAACCAGTGCGATGAAAAGCTCTATCCATTAATTTTCCATTTTTTGAAGATTGGTGCAACACTGCCAGTGTCTGTTGCAACAAGCGAACGGTCATTTTCAACACTACGTCGATTGAAAACATATTTACGGAGCAGCATTGGGCAAGACAGATTACTTGGTTTGGCACTTCTTAATGTGCATCGAGACATAGAAGTTGATCCTACAAACATTTTAGACGAGCTTGCAAAAAAGCGTAAGCGTAAACTATCTTTCGCGTTATAAGAAAAATACATGTATATATATTTTCAATTAATATCTTTATAATAAATACATACACATAAACATATATGAATATTAAAAAATTACTTACTAAAAACCCCCCCCGAAATATTTTTCTGGATCCGCGCCTGCATAAGTGCATTGCATCGGGAGGGGATTATTTTGAAGGGGATGAAATTGATTTGGAAGAATAAATAAAGAATTTTCAAAATAAATACAATGTCACCTTATTTTTTGAACATAGTAGTATGTTGATTCGTCTTGAGTCAGTTCAGGTTTATGCGAAAAGAAAATCTCGGAAATTCTATTGAAAAAGTCGGAAACGAAATTACCTGGTTTTTTTTGTTGTTGGTTTTGTTGGTTTTTTTTGTTGACAACTACGAGACAGAACAAGGTTTGTATAGAAGAAAATTTTAGGAAAACGGGGCGTGGCACTTTTTCACCTGCTCAAACTTTCAGACGATAACCTTGTAACCATAATTTACACATCAATTTAATTCACAATGAACTTACTATTGAGTCATGTCCTTCCACAGAGGGAATAATGCGGGTATTGGACGAGGGGGCGTGGCACCACCCATACAAGCAAAATCTTTACAATGGAATATCTTCGAAATTGTTAGATGCACAGCATTGAAATTTAATATAGCGTCATCCCACAGATGAGTCATTCTATTGGTAAGATTTTATGGGCGTTGGACAAGGGGCGTGGCACATTTTTGGTGACCCAAACATTTTGCTGAACTAAGTCGCACAGCAATGAAACTTAGTCCGAATCTACCATTTTCCCTTTTGACAGAGGGAATGGTGCGAGTATTGAACAAGGGGGCGTGGCGTAAGTAAAAGTGATACAAATAATTTTTTGAATTTGGCATGGTTCAAGCGCAGTCCATTTAGTTACTGTAACTTATCAGCAACATTGCTGATTTGTGGGCCACAATTGCGTTAAATTCCTCTTCCTTTAGTTGGTTTTCTTCGTCAATTTGCATCGCCATAGATTTGACATCTCGCGCATTTCATTATCATTCAGGCAACATAAATATCCCTATATGTGCTCTACTATGTGCGATTATGTTCGACAAGTTTGTACAGTTCGCTATTCCGCTAAAATCTCATTCGGAATAACTTTGTCTTGAACATTCTCGAGGCGTTCTTATTCTCAAAGGCATCTTTTCATAGTTAAATCATAGCTAAAATTTCTATTTATATAGTTAAGTACTGAAAATGAAAGTTATATTTAACTTTAAAATCGCTGAAGTTGCATAGTAAATTGTCAAATTTCGATTATGGGACAACACTTTTCTGTAGTTCAATGTAACCGACGTTCTACTCTGAGCTGCTTGAGAGCCCGAAGGGCTTTTCATCAAACTGAGAGGAACTGCTTTCCTTCTTTTCGTTTGAGATAAGAGAAATAAAATTTCCTATCTAGATATGATGTTTGTCTTTCGTCCTCTTGTATACCCATATTTCTTAGACCGTCTTCCACTTTTTCTTGACCTATTCGACTGTATCGGGAAGTAGGTGGAAAACGCTGGAAAAACCAATGTTCACGGTCTTCGAACCAATAGCGGTATGCACATTACGATCGGTTCTTGCCTGTAGTATCCCTCCGAGTTGTTGTAAAGAACGGCGCGCCGAAAGGTTTAAACACCTCTCGAAGAGTACTAACTGGAAATAATGGTAACAAAATGACACACACGCCTTAATATTATTTACATTTCGTTGTAATCTGTACGAATTGTATTCAATTTCTGGATTACTGAAAATAAATAAATAAATAAATAAATAATTGGCAACTAGGCATCGCCACTCAATCGAATCAACCAATCGATCGATCATCGGTCCGAATGAGATCTCAATAGTTACTTATTAATTAAATATTTTGCGTGGGCCATAAGATCTGAATAATTGTTATGAGGGACGTTAAACATTTTTTGGGACGTATTATCCCAGCAGTCCCGAAGGCTTTAACACTAGAATGCCCGAAAATCTGACATACCTAAAATGCCCATATGCAGTCATTTTGACTACATTATTGTTTACTTTTTTTTAATTTTGTTGTTTTTAAGTAGCAAATATGAATAAATGTACACGAGATTAAACTAAAATAAGCATTTAGTTTTTATTTTTTAATGGTTTACAAAGTAAATTCAATTAAATAAAATAGCGCACTTTACACATAAATGGGATAAAATAAAATGAAATTTGAAATTTGGAATTTGTGAATGAATTTTATGACTGAATTTTGAATTGAAAAAGTTGGGAATTGTCAAAGTCTACTATGATATTATTTTTTTATATATTTGCAATTATTTGAAATTTTCATATTTCGCAATTGAAGATGCATATTTATCTATTGATCAGTAAGATTTGCTGAAAATTGTATATAGGTAGTAAAAATGACTACCTTTGGGCATTTAAGGTAAATTTTGCAAAATTGGGGTAACAATTTTTTTTACAATATTTTTAATTTATTTATTCCATTTAGCTTTAAAAATTAATAAAAGTCACGTAAGATATTGTTTTAAAAAGCGATGCAATAAAAGTTATTTACAATAAAAGACCTTAAGGTAGTCAAAATGACTACTTTGGGCATTCTAGTGTTAAATGGAGAGGAAACCCGCTTCAATTCAGTGGAATACCTGAATCAGCGTTTAATTGATATAGCCGATAGTTTTTAACCCAATCAAGTTGAATGCAACACAGTAATCCCATATAAATAAAATAAATAATATAAATATAAATAAATAAATAAATAAATACAAAAATAAATAAATAAAGAAATAAATAAATAAATAAATAACTAAATAAATAAATAAATAAATAAAGAAATAATTTTAATTTAATTCTAAATTAATTTTTTTTCCATTTCAATTGCCCTCAAACTGTCAAATTTCCAACGGAATCACGCTTCGTTTTGTTTCTATGAAAATAAGTCCGCAGCATTCCACGATAATTGCGGTTAATCAAAAAAGGCGGAATACTCCAACGTTCCAGTTATAGTTGCCCTATAAAAAATGTCAATCTTCTGATATAAATATTTATACTTCTATAATTTTCTTTTATCAGCTTTACAAACTAACCTTTCGTATGGGACTACTTTTTGGCATATCGCAATACTTCCAGAAGTTACTAGTCCAGATTTGCAGAGCTTCCACTTGTCTGCGGACGTTTTCTTGCTCAACAGTTGACAAATGTTTTTCAGTCTTTGTGAACTTGTAAGCGGTCGAAATGTCGGCCTTCATGTCATCTATAAAATATATATATATATATAAATATAAATATATATAAAATATGTATAAATATATATTAAATTATGTAAAATCGAGCAAAATGCTCAAAAACAGATTCAAGGAAGAGCGATCCGGTTGAATGGTTGCCGTGTGGTTCCTCACATAAAACGAATCGTACTGAATCTCTGTGCGCACGAAGATGACTTTCTGGCAACGCAGCAAAGTTATATGAATTCAGTGATTCAGTGTTGTATTTTTGTTGTATCAAAGAGCGCTACTTACGTGCTTCGCGCTCTTGGAAGTTGCCATCGCGGCCGTTAGCAGGAAAGTGCACACACAAAACTCAACGATGTGCTACATTAATGAACGACAAATACGAAATTCGCTTTTGGGCTGCGCCGATTAGCATTGAGCAATGCGTTGATTACTTTACTAATTTGAGAGTTTCGATACGCAAAACAAATGAAGCAATCACAGTGTTTTAATGAGCATAAATGATGAAATAATTATTTTGTTTATAGTAAAGTTGGCATGTAAATTGGTTGGTTCTAATTTTAATTTGGGCTTACTGCATACAATCAAACTAGTCAAATATTACTAGTAAATTTCTAATTATTGAAATTCCGAAAGATTTTGAAGTATGAGGTACAAAAATTCTAATTTATTTATCTACCCAATTTTTACCCATTTTAGTAACTATGAAATCAATGAAGCGAGAATAATAAAATTTTGACACGTGATCAAGGAGATTTTGGGTTTTCACATACTTACTTTTCAAGAAAATTCTATATAAATTTTCAAGGATATAAAGGATTAAAATTTTTAAAGGACCTTTTTCATATCCTTTTTTTTACAAATAGATAAAAAATCAATCTTAAATTCTTGAGCCTTTCCTCTTTCATTTGATATACAGATCGCCATATTCTAACGAGGTTAAGTATTTTTTATATTTTTTTTTCATTTTTATCCCCTTCAAAATTTTGAAGTCCTTTTAAAAGGAAAAAGGATATAGAAATGAAAAATTGAGTACGCAGTATTACTATGTTTGGTCTCTAGTTTCACGCCCATATGGATTTTTTCCGGTGTGAAAATTTTTTAATTTTTTTTTTCGATTTTGAAATTATTTAATCTAATCATGATTTTGATCTATGATTCAGGTTATCGAATTACTACTTAAAAATGTTGGTACGACTGATTGATCATTGATATAAATAACAAATATTGAACAACTAAGACAGATGTGCAAGTATGAGCCTTCAATCCAGTATTTATACATATCTCTTTATCATTTATTTATTTTCATTCTTCCTCACATATATCCAACATATTTCCAACTTGGCTGATCGCAATCTTGTTCACATTTCGTACGTTTCTAAAACAACTTTGCATCGACCTCACAGTCGAGCACGAAATCCTCTGTCTTGCTCTTGTACTTGCCATAGAATAAATAGGCCCTGATCCGATAATCACCGGGATACAGATAACTTGGCACCAACGCCGGATCGATGCGCCAATCGTGCAGATAATAGTGTCCTTTGTAAATCGGGCAGTTTTCCATAAAGTTGCTATATTTCAAAAAGCTTTTATACCAGCGCTTGAACAGCGTCGTCTTCAACGCAATGATCGTGGAGCACACGTCCAATTCATAGGTTAGGAGTGTCTGGTAACGCTTCGAGTTGTTCAGGCGCAGCTGAACATCGACGCGCGCCATTAAGCCCGGCTCCAGACTCCTTATTATGTTCGCGTCCATTTGAACGGTGCCATTCAGCATGTGCAACGTAAAATTCGAAAGGTGTTTCGGACTGAATTTGTAGTGCGCGGAGTGTAGAAGCAGCTGGGTAGCCTGTCAAATAGTAGAAATAATGGGAAAGGTTGCGGCCTTCAGGAATTCACACTTCCCCATACTTACGTCGCATACGAGCGGCATTAAGTTGAGTGCCACGAGGGCAAGTAATATTGAAAATGTCCACTTGAGCTCTTTCAGTTTAGGCATTTCGAAAATAGTGACCAAATTTGCGCAGCAATCAGGTAGTCGGCCGTGTACTCACGACGGTGTAATGAGCGATAATTTTCCGTTCAGTGCAATTATATAAATGTGAACATAATAACGACGTGTGTGCTTTTAAACGATCTGTGTTAGATAGCAAACTAATGAATGTTAAAAATAGTATACAACGAGTTGCAAAAATTAACCTTGGCACACAAACAAGTATTTTCAATTGAAAAATACACCATGAAGCGATATATTTGTCAATGTTCAGAAAAGATATGCAGAAAGTCATCTTTTCTGAGAATTGGTCACACCAGACATTGATGACGGTTCTTACTTGGATCTTCCAATGTTTTCATCCCACAACTTTTTGAAAAAAGAGGTCACACATGGATTCGAACTTGACTTCCGTTCATATTCACAACATTGGGTGTTTATCGGGAGAAAACGCATTCTTGCATTCATTCCTTTATAGAAAAAGTATATAATTCATAGTAGAATTTTTATTTCATGAGCGAAAAGTATTAGAAAATTATTTTCAGAATACCTACTTACAATTTGAAAAATTGAACTTACCACATGAGGCTTATTTTGAAATCAAAAACAAAAATTCGCCCCGTAATTTTTAATTTGTGAAAAAAAAATAAAACTGAAAAATAAATTCTTATTCTGCAAGTGAAAAATAAGACTCACCGCATAATTTTTAATTTTCCCCAAAAAAATAAAACAACAAATAATTTTTATTTTCTGATCGAAAAAAAAAAATCAACAAATAATTACACAGTACAACAATTTTGAACTTTTTGTGTGCAACAGAGTAACGACCATATATTTCGGAAAGAGGGGTTCATGCTGATCATTTTTGCCGAACAAAGTAATAGTCCAGCACGTCTGAGTTTTTTGCAATTTGCACATAAAAGTTAAGGGGTCCCTATAGACTTTTACACGGAAAGTATAAAAACTTGAAGAGCTAGAGCTTTGATGTCTAAGACAAAGTTGTTTGCATTAAAAGTTTGAATATTTTTTATGTATACATGAAGCCCCCTCCCCCTTTCCTTACCCCCCTTTTTCATGTTTTTCGGAAAAATTGTTCATAAAAAGCTTGTATTGAGTAAAATATTGAAAAAAATACCATATTGTCTTTTGGGAAAATATTCTTCATTAAAAAATAGAGTGGGGGTCTTCAAACACCAAATCTTTCTCAAAACTTACCCCAAAAAAATAAAAAGCCTAAAGCACGAAAACTTTATTTAATTTTTTCATAAATTGCTATTAATTAATTATTAATTTTTTCAAAAATTTTTCATAAAAAGCTTGTTATGAGTAAAATATTGAAAAAAAATACCATATTGTCTTTTGGGAAAATATTCTTCATTAAAAAATAGGGGAGGTCTTCAAACACCAAAACTTTCTCAAAACTTAACCCAAAAAAATAAAAAGCCTTAAGCACGAAACCTTAATTTAAGACTTATTTCATAAATTGCTAGCTCTGCTTCAGATGTTGAGAAAATTATTGAATATTAAAAAAATAAATATTTTCCATTGAAAAATAGCTCAGGTGGTCTCCAAATAAGAATTCCCCTCTTAATAAAATAAACAATTTTTATGATTTCAAAATAAAATTTTGAGGTATTATACCACATATTACTTACTGACATATTTTGGTTCTGAAAGTTCAAATTAAAAAATTTAGTCATAAAGCGACAAGTTTTTTCTTTCATTTGGTATCCATATCTTCATCATTGCACAACCGCAAATATTTTAAAGAAATCTTTGAATTGCGTATGTCCTTGAGCTTTGAAGTGCTTTTAAAAAGACAACGCATCAGAAAATGAAAAACTGAGTATGCCATGTTACCATGAATGACGTCTAGTTTCACGCCAATATAATCTTTTGGGAGGGGCAAAAGTACTGTTGCATGGAGTATTCATAAACAAATTTATTTTCCAACAATCATGACTCTTCATGAGTTTCAACCAAAACAGTAGTCACCCTGTAAAAATTTAAAAACGAACCTTTCCACAAATTAAGGCTACGGTCTGAGAGGGCTACCAGCAGAATTGTCCGGCAAAATATGACTGAAGGAACGAATGTCCAACGATTGGAACCTCAGTGCCCTTTGCACTGTGTTGAAGCAAGCCGATCCAACAACAAATAAAATCCACAAAATAAAATCCTTTGTGCGCCACTGGATAACCCAACACATGTACAACTGGCTCTATATATGAAAATTCCTTATGCAAAATAGCAGCAAACGCCTGACTGCAGCTGCGGCAATTTCAGTCGCTGCCTTTTGAAATTCAATTTTTTTTTTGTCGCAGTAATTTTTTATGTGACCCACGTGAAGCGTGAAATTGTTAATAAGCGCAAAATGTGCAAACGAAAAAAAAATCCCATTAAGCATCTGTGCGCGCGTAATCCAGAGAAATGACAACTGGCGGCGATTAACGGCGCATTTCGAATGCGCATCAGCGTTCAAATGCACCGCAAATGACAATTGCCGAAGAAAAGGCGCAAACCATAAAGTTTACGCTTCGGCACACCACCCAACAACAACAACCAAATTGCAAGTGTTATCGCGCCGGAACGGAGTTTGACACGTCTCAATAATAAATTAAACGCGCGCAGCGACAAACTTTAATGCAAGACGTCGAATTCTCCGAGTGGCAGCTAATTTTCGCTAGTTTCGCGTTTCCACCAGCGCTGTCACAATGCCACACTACACTATTTTGATAATGGCAACTTTTTTTTAAAGCTCTGAGCACATTTTTTGCCGTCATTTTGCCGCTTCCGCAGATGTTATCGCACGGCAATTAGCATTTTGTGGCATTGTTGTAACAATAACTCTTCGTGGTGGCAACGCCGCACACGACTTTGCTGCGAAATGTCATAATTTGCACGCAAAGTGGATCGCGCAGCGCGTCGAGGGGCGAAGTGGGGCGGTGCGCAAATCACAAACTTATTGCCGCGGCTGCTGCAGTGCAACATGGCTCAATGCAGACGCCTGTCCGGCTGTGAGTAAGTAAAATGCCAAACAAGAAAATGACTGCAAAACCAAAAAAAAGGGAAAAGAAAAACGCTGAAGTATTTAAATGTCCTGCGGCCATACGCTGTCACAATTTGTGCAGCTTACGAGAAAGGATGTGCCGCGGCTGCAGCGCGACGCGACTGTGTTGGGACACCGATGCGCAGTTCGGGAAGTAGAGAATTATTGAAACATTTTCTACAATTGAATTCAATGCGGAAATAATTCAACAAGTTATATAAATTTGCGGCAATCGAGTAGAAAATTTCACTTTCGATCAAATCTATTTGAAGCGTTGGATTTAAGGTTTTTGATTTTATCGTTGCTGTTTTGGCTTTCTCTTTCGAAAGAAGCTTGAAGACTGACTTGACTAGAGTCCAGGGAATTGTTTTAAATCCTGAACTGACTGAAATTTAAGTCTCGAGTCATTAGATTTTTATGCCAATTCTTGCCATTAATATTTTCCAGGGACATAACAGTTATAACGTTTTTAGAAAAAAAGTTGGAAAATAACTGTTTCACTGCAACAAATATTTTAATTGTTACATATAATTATTATTTTGAAATAATTATTTTTACATCTATGTATAACTATTATTCGTGACAAATATTTTTTTCTGTTGCCTAATAACTATTATCAGCAAGAAATATTTTTTCCATTGCTCGGTAACGTTTATTTTTTGGAAAATATTTTTTCCGTCATCGCATAACTGTTATGAGAGAAAAATATTTTTTACGTTGCTCGGTAACGTTTATTTTGTGAGAAATATTTTTTACGTTGCTCGGCATAGTGAAATAATAAAGTGAACCATTTAATTCTACTTAAATGACACTCATACGCCACGTTGCGCTGCGCAAAAAATGCGCATATCGCAATTACACATTTTTTTTTATTTTTTTGGATTGGTGTCTTAAGCAAATTTGTTGGTCGTTAAAATATCTACAAACTTGCCGAAGACAGTAAACAATATTCGGAACGATTTAGGACCTATTAGCATTTAAACGTTCGAAGACTTAAGCGACGAACTCGACTAAAATGGGCAAACTTCAAAGTCGGATTTCTCTTAAACTAGAGCCAATCCAGCCAAACGGCTGATGGATCTCAACTCAGTATACCTATAGAAAAGTCGCTCAGTAGGTCCCCCCATGTCTGAATTTTCGACTTGCACAGTGTTATTGTCCAACATTTATAAATATCTCTTAAAACTGGGCAACGTTTTCGAATTTTTAAAAATTCATAACTGTGATATATTTGATATTTTCTATCTTTTCTCTCTTTTCTTTTTTTTTAATTCCTTAACGACAAATTTAAAACAGATTACAGCAGATTCGTACGCTGTATGAATGCTAAAATCTGAAAATGTGGCTGTGAGAGTAAAAAGTTCAGAAAACTTGAAAACATTTAATTTGAATTGTCTTCTATGTACCATTGCTGAAAAAGAGTTAAAGGTTTTCAATCAATGTGACATAAACAACACACACTGAGCACATTGCCTTGAAAATGTATACCAACTATATCCAAAACTACAACAACTGCAAGTCCCATCGACATTTTTCTCTCAAATCCTCTAACTTGGTATAAGTTTCTACTCTTCCTTCAGTTGATGATCAGTACGCAGCAGTTTCTTATTTTCAGTAGCCATACAAGCACTACAACACAACACAATAGCATTGCCAGTACAGACTTACACCGCGTACATCGAAGACACAAACCCTTCGCGTTATCTGTCTCCCATCAACGAATTCGCAGACGGCGCTCAGTCGAAAATGTTAACACGTCTCCTCTGGAAGACGTTAGACAGCAGACCAATCATCTACGACTGACATCAGCCACTCTGGACAAATTTCAATCCAATTGAAATGAATAAGAAGAAACTACTATTTAAAACTTGACTGGTTTGGCAAAAATTCACACATTGAAAGATGTTCGACATCTTTTTTCGATCAACTAACTTATTAACTTATTTTCCTTCCTGCGTGCGAAATGTACTTAAGTCGTAAAAAATAATGTAAAAAATTAGCTTTTCATTCCGATAAGTCGAAATCAACTTTGCAGCACCTGGCAGCTTCTCGAGTCAATTTTAATAGCTCAAAAACCCAACTCACCACTGATTCGGCGCGTAGAGAATCATGTCTGAGACTTTGCGCCGTCTGTGCAGCGTCAGCAAAAGTTTGGCAACTAGCTGGTCGACCGCTGCAGCGACACTCGCCGCATACAAATGTTCGTATGTGTGTGTGTGTGTGTGAGTTGTTGCAGTTCTTTAATTTCTCCACCCGCATGGTTATTTTTTTTTGTTGCTGCCGCCACGGCAGTCCTTTCGATTAAATCACATTTTTGGTGCGCTCGCAACCGTTGCCTCGCTGGCCGCATTTCACGTAGCGCTTCCGTAGATTTATAATTAAGATTTGGTTTGCAGCAATTGCGGCTTGAATTTATGTTTGCTGCAACGGCCATCGTTGCAAGCGGCAACTGTTGTAAGCCGCCAGCGCGGCACGCGGCACGCGGCGCGCAGCAGCTCGGCCAGGGTCGTTTCTGTGACTGTGGTTGTGGCTGTCGCTTTGCCTTCATTTATCATCTGCTCTCCCGCGCTCAATTTTAATTACGTTATGAAGTTCAACCCATTATTATTTCTATTTTTGTTGGCGCGATTTTATCAAAACTTCCTTTCTCATTTTTTCGCATTTTTTTACGCTTCTCTGGCGCATTGTTTGGCGCACTTCAGCATAGCACTGACGCAGCTTCGTTGTGGTTCATCATTTTTATTTGGTTTTAAAGGGGTTTTTTGTAATTAAATAAAATTATAAAGTTACAACTAAAGCGGCTGTTTACAACTTTATCATTGCACTTTATTGCTTAAATAGTTGGAGGTATTGAATAATTTATTGAATTGCGAACATAACAAAAATTACGGTGTGCCTTTAATTTAGTGCAATTTAAATTTTAGTTTGCTTTGAGTTGCAGTCAGTTAGTTAGCACTTAATTAACACATTAACCCTTTTCGTTCAATTTCCGCATTTCTTGAGACAAAAATTTTTGCTTCAAAATATTGACTGTTTTTGAACATTTTAGCAATAAAATTCTTCAAAATATCTAAAACATCACTTCAGTTCAGAATTACAGCTCAATTAATTTTGTACGACGTATGGTTTTTTTTTAATTTTTAAACTCATTGATTTTTTTGAAATAAGACATAAATTATAACAAAAAATTAAAGACGTGATTTTGTTTTAATCGAAACTTATATAAGTTATAGTTATATAGTATATAAAAAATTGAAAAAATTCAACATTTATTCGGCCTTATGTAACCGTTGTTCTTGTTGCAAAGTCTTTTCCCGTCAGTAAAACACAAAATTACTTAATAAGTACTCATAAAGCCTTACAGAAAAATACTGAATATAGCCGATTCTTATAAGCGTAGTGGGAGTGGCAAGTACGCATGATTAACCGTACACAACCTGTGATTGCCCAGTAAACATAAAATAGCCTAGTAAATCTCTTTCTTACTCGAAATTTGCCGAATAGTTGAATTTTATTCGTCACGTGACTTATTGATGGGCGTGGCATTCAAACAAACGCTAAAATTCTCTTACCAAATCCATAACTTAAAAAGTGCAAACATAACTTGCAAGCTTTGCCTTCATTTGTACGATATATCATACCATTTTTTTTTTAAACTCGGCAAAAATATTTAAACACAAAAAAGTTTAATTTATTAAGTTTTATAAATCAACTGAGATTCAAACTTTGAAATTGTTTAGCTTTTTGCTACCAAAAAATATTACATATATAAAAATTCTTCCGCGGAAGCACCGTCACTTGCTGGTTTTTCAGCTTCTTGCAAAGAGCTGCTTACAAAACTCAATCAAACTTTGTAGCCACGGCCATTATGATTTATATTTTTAAATAGAACAATACAATGCATCCTACTTAGTAAGAATTAAAAAACCGTTCCAAAAAAAGTGCGTTCTTTGTCAAATAAAAAATCTTAGAAAAAATTGTACAATATATCGTACAAATTTCCGGAAAGAGTTACTCAAACCAAAATCCAATTAAATTCAATTGATTTTCTGATAAATTGACTTTTGTTAAAACTGAATAAATTGAAGTTATGGTTTAATCTCTATAGAAATTCCAGCCAGCGAGTTTTATCCATAAATTTGATGTAAGAAAAAATTTGGTCAATTTTTCTGAAGCTTCGCGTATGAAATTGCAATAAAAGGATTGAGTATACAATTTAATTAAGTTTATTTAAAATTGTCAAACTCATTCAAATGTTAGTGTGGTAGGTACAGTGGCGCACACAGGGGGGTTTGGGGGGTTCAAACCCCCCGAAATATTTTTAAGTTAGTACAGAATTTTAATTTAAAACCGTCGCATATAGTATGTTCAATCATCAATAACACTACTCGACACAAAAAATGCACCTAAAAAAAGTGTTTTCTAGACTAACAGCCTAATTCTGTACACTTGATAAATTCACCATATTGACTATTTGTCAAGTTTTTACTGTTTTTCAAGAATTGGTATTCTATTCCCTAAAATAAAAGCTCTTTTCTTGATAAATTGTCAAAAGTGTGAATGCTATTGGCAACAGCATACAAATTGAAATTTTGCCTATTGAAAATTGAAGAATTGTGCATGTTTACACTTTTAACGGTTGAGGAGGATAGAAGAGAAGAAATCAGAAGCAGAAGAAAACAAATAATTTGCCTTCGTTGAGCGAAGAAGAATTCATGAAGAATTTCCGGCTAACTCGATCCTTGTGGCATCGACTAATTGTTCTATCTTTGCCCATACGCGTTCTGGCGGCATTGCATTTTTTTGGACATGGATCCTACCAAAAATGCGTTGGTAAAAACTGTAATTTGCCTATGAGCCAATCATCTGTCTCACAAAATTGTAAAAATTTTTAATAAAAATATCAAAATTATTTCAAAATTACTTCTTTCAATTTGTCTTATTTTTTGACAATTTGACAACTATCGCATATTCACCTTATGTTAAATTAAATGAGTTTTTTTACTTTATCAATGTTGCATCAGAATGCCAACAAAGCTTTTGCTTGATAAAAATCTTGACAAAATACCTTGATAAAAAATTTGTCAAGAATTCACAGAATCAGGCTGTAACTTTGGGCCGCTGAACACGAAACTGAAGATCAAAACATTTTGTGAGAAGCGTTTTCAAAATCTTCGAAAAACCAGTTTTTACCCTGTTGTTTCAGTTATGAGCACATATCTCGTAAACGAACCATCCGACTAACACAAGATGTCCGTCGGTCGGAAGATAATACTTTAGCTTTTCCAGACATATACAGATTGTCCAAATCAGATGAGATTTGGAGAAATTACTGACGGTGAAAATTGTAAAAAAGTGAATTTTCGACCATTTTCAAAAATCAAAAATTTTTGAATGTTTTTTTATAGATAAAATAAATTATTTCCTTTGGTTTTAAAACCTAAGATGAAAAATATATTATTTGTGCAAATATTAAGCCTACCATCAATGGAATCGAAAGAAAAATGACAAAAATATTTAATGCACGGAGTGAAAACACCAACTTTACATTAATTACACCGTGCCCCATCCAAATGTTGATATAGGCGTGTAACTAGAGGTCATTTACCTGGCATAGTCAGTTTTCATTTCTGACTCAAAGTTATTTTTAAAGACTTTAAAATTTTAAGGACATACACATTTCAAATATTTTTTTAAATTTTTGCGGTTGTGCAATAATGAAGATATGGGTATCAAATAAAAGAGACAAATTGTTTCCTTTTAAATAAATTTTCTATTTTGAACTTTCAGGACCAAAATATGTCAGGTAGGGGAAACATACATGTTTTGGATCTCAGTCTGTAGATTCATACATCTAAATTTTATTCTATTTCAAAGTTCTAAAAAAAGTTACGAAACCCCCCCCCGAAATAAAATCCTGCGTGCGCCACTGGGTAGGTAGATAGAAGTGGCTGCAGCAAGGCGAAGCCCACTGAAGTCATAAGTCCCATTGTGATATCACAATCAATTGAACATAAGTTCGCTCACTCGTTGAACCAGTTAGAGCTCCTTCCGAAACCTAGTAGACTGTGAATAATCCTATCTGCTAGATCACTCAGATTGCCAAAGAAGAAGATACCCAAGTGAGTCTTCAGGGAACAAATGCAGTATAGCGAACCCTCATGAAAAAAAAAACCGAAAATTGGATCATATAGAGCTTATTTTTGTGAATCTAACAAACTAAAAATGTTGCCTGGGAAACGCCCACAAAAGGCGTGGCTCGGGGTCAAAGTTCAAATTTTTTATCAAAAAAACTCAATTAATCTCCAACTTATTTATACGATATGGGTATCAAACGAAAGGTCTTTTTTATACTTTTCTATTAATGTACAACATTACATACGTAGTATGTACTAATAGAAAGTTTTAAGCGAAAAAAAACAAAATTTTTCAAAAACGCATTTTTTTCGAAAAAATTCAGTATTAAGGTATAATAAGTTTGTTACCATATTGTAGCTTGTAAAATTTCCTTTACAACGAAATATAAAAATGTATACTTTTTTTCTGAATATATTTTTAAAATTTTTTCTAACTTGACTCTGGGTCCAAAGCCATTTCATATTCACCTTCGCCATCACTTTCGGACAATGAGGGCTGAAGGGGGTTGTACAAAGTACCTGCCATATTAAACTAGATTTGAAAAGATCTAGATTTCTAGGATTGCATTATTTTAAAAGCTTCAATTTCGCCAAATAACCATTAAAACCTTTTTGCTTTTATGGTATTGTGGCATTGAATATTTTGCGTGATACCACAAGCCTTCAATTGTATTTGTTTGTGGTTATATTTTTCCATTATATGGAGGGTGGTAGTAAACTGCAGTTTTTCTGTATTCAAATACCTTTTGTGGAGGCGGCCTTTGGCCGGGCTTAAAAAAATAACCCTCATGGGAGTAACTAAGGCATCGGGATCAGTAATGTGCTTACAGTATTTTTGTATTCCAATCGTATGATTGTAAAAGATCACGCCTAAGCAATAACTTTTATAAACGCCATTTCAATATTGCAGGCAGAAGCTTTTAACTCAATTTAAATTTAAATATAAATGCGAAATCACAAAAATATGGCTACAATATGGTAACAAACTTATTGTACCTTAGTAATAGATTTTTTCGAAAAAAAAATCCGTTTTTTTAATTTTTATAAAAAAAATTGAAAAAGACCTTTCGTTTGATACCCATATCGTGTAAATCGGTTGGAGATTAATTGAGATTTTTTGATAAAAACTTTGAAGTTTGACCCTGAGCCACGCCTTTTATGGGCGTTTCCCAGGCAAAATTTTTAGTTTTTTAGATTCAGGAGCCAATCCTTTATATAAAAGCATACTCATTTATTTTTTTCACGAGGGTTTGCTATACTGCATTTATGCCGTCTTCAGTCTTCTAGATAATGAAGGACAAGTTCATGGAAGGTGAAGTAGGTTTTCTTCTTCTTCCTCGTCCATACAACTGTGAGAGAAGAAGCAAACCCATCTTTCTTGGCCCTCCAAAATGAAATCCTGTATGCGCCACTGGCTGTGACCTCGGCCTGAACGAAGCTACAGTGATCTGGCAGCCGGAGCTTAAAATTTAGATTTAATTCATTTGAGTTGATAACACAACTTCCCATTCAGCTCCAGACAGTATTAAAAAATGATAATCCTGATCCATATACATTCTGAGATTTGCAGTTGAACAAGTTTGAAATTTTTCAGTGCTAATTATGTACGACTTGCCATTGCTAGGAAGCGCGCATCCTGATAGTCGTCCATCAGAATGTACCACAGAATAATTGGAACCATAATGTCTATGGTATTGTTGAGAGTAGTTCGCAGTGGCCCACTGATATATATGGCAGGCTTTTGAATTGAGTTTAACATTCTCAAGCATTCAAATCACATAAAGCTCCCAAAAGTAAACACGTATTGCTTTGTTTTATTTATTTGCTTTTAATTTTATTTGGTTTGAGTAATATTAGAATACAGATTAGGCAACAAATAATTTAGATGTTAGCCATATCGGCCGCAAGAGCTGATAAAGAATGGAATTGAAACTAGTATCAACAGCAAACGATTGTAGGAACTTTTAGAAACGAAAATACTTCAGATGAATAAAACAAAAACAGAAGTATGAAGAAATAAAAAAATTAAAATAAAAAGTAAGCATTAGAGGAAATCATAAAAGTTGAAAGCAAATCGCAGTTAAACGTGTCGCAGCGGTAGCAGCAGGAAAGACAGCAGTTGCAGCATCAATCAGCAGGGCTGTCCTTGCCAGCGTCATTGTCACCGCTGCTCACAGTGGCACTGTGCAACGTTTATCAAGCAGCAAAACCAATACTATCGACATCAGTGCCATTACACCCGTCGTCATCGTCAGCATCAGCGTCGTTCGATGATGCAATCAACTGCACCCATAATCGTCGCCTAATGCGTCCAGCCGCTGGCACAAGGAAGCGCCCCAAGGATATCTAACTGCAGCTGCAGTCGCTGCCGCGCTCAGTGCTGCGTGTATCGTGTCGGCAGCACTTTAACACGAATTCATAATATCCGTTCCGGTGCGGGCACTTGTGGGGCTTTTTACTTTATTTCTGGTTTCGCAACGAATTTCCGACGACTGACATCGAAATGAGTTGAAGAAAAAAATTATATAGAAATAAAAATAAAATTTCAATTTCAATTTATTTCGAGCTGCAAACTGCTGGCGACACATTTGACGCACGCCGTGTTGCTGTTGCATTCATTACATCGAAGTATCGAACATGTCTGTCTTTTTACCCCACATTCGAGGCAAGGTGTGAATTTCCGTTGTACGCCCCGCTGACTAGTCGCCGCTATGGCTTTAATAATTTCACCATCTTAACAGCATCGAACAGCAACAGCGAACATGCCACATGCAGCGCGCCTCCTTTCGTCGTTCGCTTCCTTTTCGTGCCTGTCAAACCGGTTTGCTTTTCCGCCTTTGTCTGCCGCCAATTTGCTATAATTCCCACTGCGATAATTACGACACTTTGCACGCTATTCGCATGTGTTCGCGTACTTGTGTATATATGTGTGTGTGTGTGTGGAAGTCTGCTTGTTTGCGCCCCTTCCGTTTCCGTTTCACACCAATAATGCGCATTGCCTTCGGGCGTCGCAGTGGACGCTGTAATTGCCGATAGTTCGACGTAATGATTCAACTCGATTTGTTTCCATTATTGTTGTTATTGTATAGAACGTACATAAAATTGTACGTGTTGATTGTGCGCGATTTATTTGCTTGTCTAGTAGGTGGAGCTGTAGCTCTAAACAACAATGCAGGCAACAAGAGAAAATCGTGTTTTCAAGATATCGTCAAATGATTTCCGGGAAAGTATTTTAAATATTTTTTTTAAACGAATCTAAAGATAGTCAGCGAAAATGTTGATTGATTAGAACAAACGTGACGAAAATATTAAAAGAAAGCTTCGCTACGAAGAATTAATTGAGGTATCTGAATTTTTTTTTGGTCTTGTAAATTACTTTACAAGACAACAGCCGGGCATGTTCTATTTAAGATCCCAGGATTTACGTAGTGACTTTTTGCCAGTATATGCGGAAACTGTTGCCTTTAATAGTTTATGACAGGGACCGGAAATAATAGTAAATAACAATAACAAAAAATACTAAGAAGGAAAGTCATACAAATAAATAAAATATACCAATACATTTCTTTTCGCACGGAGAATCAAACTTGGCAATAAACTCTTTTCGTAATATTTAGGGAAAAATAAAAAAATTAAAATTATTTTTTATTTTAATTTAAAAAATCCTTAAATAACAATTATTTTTGATGTTTTTCATATTAATCCACAAACAACAGCTTTATTTCGATTTTTATTTTAGTTGTCCTATGATAACAATTATTGGTGAATTTTATTTTTTTAGTCATAAGTAAAAATCAGTAAGTGACTTTTATTTATAAAAATCACCAATAAAAATCGGTCAGTGACTTTTATTTATAAAAGTCAATCAAAATCATTCAATGACTTTTATTTTTTTAATTCAGTAAGAATCAGTCAGTGCCTTTTATTTTTCAAGTCGTAATATAAAAGCCATTTGCATTAATCACAGTACTGGATTCAGTAAATATTTGAGCATTTATTCCCACCATTACAAATTAAAAAATTGTTAATGTTTAAACTTAATTTCCCACTTGTATTTTCTAACTATAAATTTTCATCTTTAATTTCTTTGGAATAATACTAACATGCATCATCATCATCATCATCATCAGCAGCAGCAGCTGCAAAGCGTTTAAAATGACTACGTAACGAAATAATAATGGTGGCAATTTCCTTGACACTTGAGTGCAACAACGTTTGTCGCTATTGTCTTAAGAGTTTTCCAATCGATTTCGCCTTTGTCTGCATCCTCGGCAAACAGTTGCATAGTCGAAGCGATCTGGCATAGACAACGCGCGCGCAATTTATTATTTGCTTCAATAACATTTTGCAATAATTTCGAAATTACGCTCGAATGACAGCGGAAAGCAAACGGAAATGCAATGACAGCAACGCAATCGTACAACAACCAACGCCACTAAACGATACAAAAGAAGTAAATAATGCAACAGCAACAATAACAACAACAACAATACTATTGAGCGTATCGAGTTGACGACATCCGGCATTACATAGAGCACCAACAATAAGAGCAGCAAAAGTTTTGCAATCAGCTCGTACGCAACACAAGTTGAAGGCAAGAAAAGTGAGAGTGAAAACTAGAAAAATTGTTGCAGTCGGTCTTGATGGATGCGTTAATACGCTGCTCTATAGCCACGCCTTTTTTGGATTGAGTGATATTGCATTTTTTTGCGTAAGGCCTTAGAAATGCATTAGAAATCTTTAAAGATCCAAGTTGGTTAACGAGGCGTATGATAAACATTTTCTTTGTATGTAAAACGGAACTGCATGTCCCGGATTTGGTCAAGCTGTAACATCGGTAAAAAGGGAATGCTGTTAGCAGTATATTTTTTATAGATCAATCATAATTATCGCTGCTCAAAATGGTTAAAAATTTGAATGGATCCACGTGGCGTATGATAAACATTTTTTATGTACATAGCCGAACTTTTCGATCGACTGGGAACATTTCCTTAATGAACCCAAAGAAAGTTAAAAAATATATCTATAAATAATTAAAAATCTGTATGGTTTAACGGGGCGTATGATAAACATGTTTTTTCGACGTAAAGTCTAAATTTGCTTATCCCAGATTCGGTCATACAGTAAATATTTCTAAAGGTTAATCGTTGTATGTATAGTAAAATGGAACTGCATGTCCCGGATTTGGTCAAGCGGTAACATCGGTAAAACGGGAATGCTGTTAGCAGTAGTTTATTTTAAAGATCAATCGGAATTATCTCGGTTCAAAATGGTTAACAATTTGAATGGATCCACGGGGCGTATGATAAACATTTTTTGTGTACATAGCCAAACTTGTTCGATCAACTGGGAACATTTCCTTAATGTCGAACATTTCCTTAATGCCAAAGAATGTCGAAAAATGCATCTATAAATAATAAAAAAATTGTCTGGGTTAACGGGGCGTATGACAAACACTTTCGTTCTACGTAAAGGCTAAATTTGGTTATTTAATTGGTTGAAAATTGCTAAAAATTTTTGTGGGTCAAGTATGATAAACATTTTCGTTGTATGTATGTATAGTAAAATGGAACTACATGTCCCGGATTCGGGCTAACGGTAACATTGGTAAAACGGGAGTGCTGGTAGCAGTAGTTCTTTTTAAAAATTAATTTGAATTATCTTGGCTCAAAATGGTTAAAAATTTGAATGGATGCACGGGGCGTATGATAAACATTTTTTTGTACAGCCGAACTTTGCTTCGATCAACTGGCAATATCGCATTAATGAACCCAAAGAACGAACGAATAGGTCATGAAAAAATACATTTAGAAATGGTTACAAATATTTATGTTTAACGAGGCGTATGATAAACATTTCCGTTGTATGTAAAGTCTAATTTTGCGTATCCCAGATTCGGTCAAGCGCGAATATTTGCTATACTGTAATTATTCCTAATTAATTATTTCTTAAGTTTAATCGCGATTATCTCGGTTGCAAATTGTTTGAAATTTCAGTGGATCAACGGAGCGTATGATAAACATATGCTGTGCACGTAGTCAAACTTTGCTTATTTGGGATTCGATCAAGCGGCAACATTTTCTAAATGGACCCAAGGAACGAACAATAAGTCATATTAAATAAATGTTTTTATAAATCGTTATAGATCGATGTGGATTAATGGGGTGTGTGATAAACATTTTTTTATAAAGTCAAACTTTGCTTATCGAGGATTCGATCAACATCCAACGATAAATGCATCTATCTGCAAAATACTTAAACCGTCTTCCAGGCGAATTAGGGAAGCTTGCAGGATGCCAGACATGTCCTACAAGAGCCATATTACTATACTCTCCAAAAGCCTATCCACGATCAACGATGCACGATTACAGGACTCGTCGATATTATCGTCAAAACTAGAGTGCGATTGTATATAAATCCCCATGAAACTAGTTCATCGATTCAAAGTAGGTTTCAGTGCACAATAACATTGACGTCAGCAAGTGAGCCGATGTAGAGGCTCCGCTTTTGATGAGAATGAGCCGCGTACGGTTCACATCTCACAAATTTAATAATAGGTATACATTTGGGAATTATTTACCCCAGTTATCACTTCAGTCGTGCTATGTAAGTTAGCAGCTTCCAATTTTGTTGTTCTTTTTCATTCAAAATAGTCTCTAAACTTGACCTCAAAATCAGTTGCTACCGAATTACATTTCTTTATGTCAGATCCCCCTCGAAGTTAACATGCATACCAGACAGACATTTCCAAATCGATTCGCCCGGCAACGCTGATGGCAAATATACTCAAACTTTGCCACACCGGAAATGCCGCAATCACGGCGCTAAAGACTCCATATCAAAGCAAATGACACGCTTATTTGCTGCAAATACGCGCCGCACTGGCTGCAACGTGTCGCGCTGACTTGTGGCACAAGGCGACAACGTCGCAGTGGCAACAACAATGCGTCACTAGCACTGCGACAACAACGTAAATGCACTCAAAGCGCCAGCACGAACTCGTCCTTTGCCAATGACCAGCAAAGAAAGATGAAGTAGTGAAAAATAAAAGTTGAACTTTAAATTATTTGGCAAGTCTTCCTTGCACATTCGTTCACTTGAAGATTTTCCGATATCGCTTCGGTGGCTTGCTGGCTGCTTCTGTGCTGTTCGGTGCGCACTTAATGCGGCGACCGTCGCCATGCTTCGTTCCGTTGCTCCTGTTGCGCTTAACTTCATTAATTTATTTGTGCGAAATGCACGTGCGGCATTGCACTCAATCGGAAGTGTAGCAACTTGTACCGCGCGAACAGAATGAGCGGTGGATTTTGTTCGCGCTGCGCACTTAAAGCAGCAAATTGGAAACTTACTCGGCGTTACCTGTTGACAAATGGATTATTATTCGCTGTGACAATAGAGTGGCCAGAGTGGTTGCAATTTAAGTCAAAGTTTATGTGTTGAAATCAGGGACTTAACTATTGCAACATAAATTTTATTTGTTGATTATAATTATTATTTGCGACAATTAATTTTTACGTTGCATAATAACTGTTTTGAGAAATAAATATTTTTTTCATTCTGGATAATTATTTTTTTGGAATTTTTTTTGTTTACGTTGTATCATAACTTTTATTTATGACTTTTTATTTACGTTACCGATAACTATTATTTTTAGAAAATTTTTTTTACGTTGCTTCATAACTTTTATTTATGATTTTTTTTTATTTACGTTACCGATAAGTATTATTTGAAAGAAAATTTCTTTACGTTGCCTCATAACTTTTATGAAAGAAATTTTTTTTATTTACGTTGCCTTAGCACATTTTGAGTATGAATTGATTTTTAATTGTTTAGTTGTTGGTGGAAGTAAGGTTTCTGTAGTTAATTTGTGTTTGTTAATTTAAAACAATTAAAAATTAATTCATATCCAAAATGTAGTAATTCAACGTACAAAATTTTGTTTTCAAAATAATAGTTATCGGCGACGTAAATGAAAAAAAATTATAAATAAAAGTTATGAAGCAACGTTAAAAAAAAATTTCTCAAAATAATAGTTATCGGTAACGTAAATTAAAAAAGTCATAAATAAAAGTTATGAAGCAATGTAAAAAATAAAAATCCCAAAATAATAATTATCGACAACGAAAAATATTCTTGTTACTTATAAGAGTAATTATGCAACTCAAAAATATTTATTACATGATAAAGTTATAGGCGACGTAAAAAATTTCTTATTGGGAATAATTATTATAAAACAATAATTTTAGAAATTTCTTAAATTAGGTCAATTTTTTCATTCCCAAAAATATGGATAATAATTATTTTAGGTCTCTGGTTGAAATATTGAAATTGAAAAAAATTCTAATTAAAGGTATACGTAGCTTTTAAAGTGTGAAAAATAAATGTTTTTTTTATTGGAATTTAAAGGTTAAAGGTGAAAAGGTTCTGAAAAGTTTGAACATTGACTTTTCAATCTTTGGACAGAATACCGCAATTGGGTCAACAATTACATAATTTTCGAATTTAAAAAAAATTTTTTTCTTCTACACGATCCTTTCCTACTCACTCACTTATTCGCTGTGCGGCTATAAACATAAAACAAATATACAGCTACATGGGGTGCACCAGCTACTCCTGTAAGGGGAAGCAGGCATCAGCGAAAACAGCGCACCAAACCGATCTTAGCGAAGTTCCCAACCGTCTTGCTGTCACCTCCCTTACACAACTCAATCGTAGATTATGGGGCTGCCATCTGTGGTCTTCTAGGTGAGACTTTTCTGTATGTAAAAGTTCATTACTGGATTGTGTAGAATGCCCTCTGTCTATGCGTTGCTGTTTGGTAGGAGATTTTATTGGAAAACGCAGTGGTTGGTGACTTTGATAAATTTATTTAGGATGATGTATGCTGCGCTGCGATATATTTCTGTCCGTCTTAACCCTAATTCCCAGAATTTTAAAAGTAACGTAAACCCAGAAATGAGACTGTCAGGCTTATATGAGCGAAATTACTGAAAACATTTGTTTAAAAAGTACAAAAACTGTCTAAAATGTTAAATATATAAATGCAATATAATTCTAACATTCCATTACAGGAATACATAAAATAATGGAATCGAAAATCGTTTGGATTTATCAACATTTGAAATCTTTAGTGAGACTGTGAGGCTCACTTCTGGGAATTAAGGTTAACTGGCACTGCCAGTGGTATTGTTGTTGGGCTAGCATGACTAATGCTCTGTTCAGACAGCCAAATAAATTGAAGCAATTTAGTTCTTAATTGATTTAATTGCTTTTACTGTTCACACACCTCAATTTAGCTGTTATCGAAAATGTTATCGAACATGTTTTTGTTTTGATGGAAGAAAGATTTGTTTCTTAAAATCATTTATTAAACATTTAGTAATATTTGCTCCACATTCCTACTGATGCACACAATTTTTAAACGAAATTTCAAAGCAAGCAAATGTTAACAAACGTCTTTTGCTGCTGTCAGTTTATCATTTTGGTTTTGGTTCCTTCAATTGTGAATGAATTTGTTTATCGATAACAGCACGACACAGGGTTGCATGGCGAATGGAGCTCAATTTGTGATAAATTTATCGCTAATTGCAATTAGCTAAATTGAGATGTTAGCATGACAAATTGAGTTCAATTTAGAGCTAAATTGAGAATAAATTCTGAATAGGGTCTGAATAGGGTATAATGGATATGAAAATCTGCTGCACACATCACTGCATCACAACTAATTGGAGTGGAAAAAATTCGTATCTGTCCAACGGTGGTCCAATGGTCCTGTTTGTCCAAAGATTTAGAAGGAAAAATTAAACGTCAGTAAATTTCAGGACTAAGCCAAGCAGGAATGTAATCCATGACAATATGCGTGATAAATAAAAGAGAAAAATCTTAAAAAATCTCAATTAAAAAATTAAATGGTTTTTTATACGACTAATTAAAAATTGGGCGAAGAGGTTTTTTGAGGGCTTTATGTTTTTAGTGCTTGAAGATTCTATTTCTTCTGTGTTCTGCTCAGTCTGCGACCAAGTTTATTTATTTATTTTTTTATTTTCTTATTTTTCTTATTTTTTTTATTTTCTTATTTTCTTATTGATTGATTTATTTTATTTATTTATTTATTTATTTATTTATTTATTTATTTATTTATTTATTTATTTATTTATTTATTTATTTATTTATTATTTATTTATTTATTTATTTATTTATTTATTTATTTATTTATTTATTTATTTATTTATTTATTTATTTATTTATTTATTTATTTATTTATTTATTTATTTATTTATTTATTTATTTATTTATTTATTTATTTGTTTATTCATTTATTTATTATTATACAATTTTTTTCATGGGTCAAAAATATTGATATTTTTTTGTGGTTGTACGATGTTGGCAGTGTTCTATATTAATTAGTCATTAAAATTAATTAAACTAAATCTTACAAAAAATGCAACCTAAGCAAATATTATCGTTGTTGATTGAACGCCAAAAATGTGTAAAAATTAATGAAAAAAAATTAAATACAAAAATATTGGCTGTCCAAAGCAGACCGACAGTGGTGCGGGTAAAGTCGTTGGGGCGTCGCGTTGCGCCAGTCTAATTGCGCAAAATCAGTGGACCGCAGCACGGCGCAACATAACCATAAAACAGCATAATCAGCCGTTGTAATTGGCCAATCAATTCGGTCATTGTTCGCATTTATTACATAGCCTCGATTATTCTCTCACCACACCACACTCCCACGCAATTTTAACAACATTTTGCGCATTTTTCTGCGGGTCGAATTTATTTTTGCAATTTTTTTCGACCAGCCAGAGGGCAACAGCTGGCTCTGACCAACGGTGGGCGGCTGTCAGTCGAGGCATTAAATGTCGCACAGTGGGCGGAGGGAAAACATTTAATGGCTTGACTGACGCCATTTGGTGCAGTGCGCAAAATTTTCGTTTATATTTTTGTTGCTTAAATTATTTGCAATTTTTTTCCAACACTGTAAAATTCCTGTTTTTGTAAATTTGCTCAACAGTATTTAATATTTTTTTATATTTTTTATAGAAGCATCTTGCGATGCCGTCGCTGTTAACGAATTCCCGCAACGAATGGCAACTTCCGCTTCCGCTGTCACTTCGGCTTCAAGCTGTCACACATACCAAGGCGCCGACCAGAAGACAAGAAAGCACTGCACACTGTGAGCGCCAAGCAAAATGAATGAAGTGAACAACTCGACAAGATGCGACAAATAAAAATTACATGTCTTGGCAAAAGTTTTCGGCTCTTCATTATTCGTTAACTCCAGTGCAGCGTTGGCGGCATTTGGCACTTCTTGTGCATTCACTGCACTTCTTTTTATAGTTATACATTTTTCTATTTGTTTTTTTTACACATTTCTTTTGCCGGCTTTTCACCCCCCTTTACTATTTTCTGTTGTTGTTGTTAGAGTTGAAGAAAAAAAAAACTTTAAAAAGCAAGCGACAAAGTTGGTTAAGTTTTCAACTGTCGTACATGGCGCGCAGCGTGCGCCACATTTTCCTTGAATTTTAATCACAATTCAAATCAAGGAAATTTCATCAGCCTCGGCTGTGAAGTTGTAGCGGCGCATTGTCAGCCCACAAACCACTGCCGAGTAATCGGCGTGTGTCACTTAGATGTTGACGGAAACTCAACGGACAAATGCAAATTTCAAAACTTTGTATGTTATTCAGTTCAAGATGACGTCGGTGGTTGTACGTCCGGGACTGAACTGCGCCAAAGTCGTTAACCCTTTCGTTGCAATTTTTTACTGGGGAAATTTGAAAATTCCAATTTCCTCAATTGAATTCTCGGTGTGGCCATTATAATAACATTCTATAATAATATTTTTAGGAAAAAAAGTAATTATGAAAAACGGACAACCTCGTCAATTTCGACGAAGATGAAAGAAGTGAATTTTATGTGTTCATCGAGCATTACTTTTTACATTAAAAAACCATCACCGAAGCCAAAAAAAAGCTTGATAAATCCTATGGGAACTCTGCACCAGTGTCGCGCATAGGATTTAATTTTTTGGGGGAGGGGAAATGGGTGGTTGGATTTGTACATAACTTTTGAGTCCACTACCAGTTGAGACCATATTTGTCAAGATGTTTGTAACAAACAGATTTGTAAAGGGGTTTAAACCCTCAAACCCCTCTTTCGTGCGCTACTGCTTTGCACCATCAATTTCAATTATTAAGGAGTGGTTTACTGCATTCCATTGCAATCGTTCCAGCAGAAGTAACGTCGAACGTTGAGATCGACCAAAAGAGGACGTCTGACCAAAAATCGTCGATAAAATTTATGGACTGATATTGGATAATGTCATAAAAATAATAAATAAGTCCTTGAAGAGACGGAAACTGAAGGCATCTCATCCGAGCGGGTAAATTTATATATTTTTTATGAATATTTGGATATGAAAAAGCTATCCGTGATTACTGACTCTCGATAATAAGCGGAACCGTGTGACTTCAAAGGACT